>JZLH01S0476255.1:16156-45060 GCA_001188425.1 Eucidaris tribuloides
TAAGTATTTGCTTTGTATCATTCAGTAAAAAGATGTGATACAGTAATTCCCATATTTGGTAGTATATGGTAGCAGTACATGTAGTAGTAGTTTTACTAATATAAGTAGAAAATATTAGTAAGAAAAAGTAATAGTAGTAGTCATTGTAGTTGAAGTAATGGTAGTAATGAAGTAGTAGTAGTAGTCATCATAATAGTAGTAGTAGTTGTTGTTGCTGTTGTTGTGTTATTATTTAATGCACTTGTTGAAAATTGTGAAATATCCACATACAAAATAGTTATAATTAGGTCTCAAATTAAGGTGTATGAGTAACCAGATAAATTATGGTTTTTTTTCTGAATTACTTGAGGCCATATGTATGTCTTGTCACCAAAATATCTACTGACAGTGAATGAAGATGCATCAGCTGACACTTAAGTGAAATTTCAAGAGAATTATTTGCTGCACGGCATCACTCATTAATTTTTTTTTTACAATTTAAACTTTCTGTTACAATTGAAGGCTCACCAATGAAAGCAGCTGCAGACATTATAATCTTCAAAATACACTAGGTTTTAGAGTTAGTTGGAATTGGCACACAGTCTTTCTTGTTTTGTCACATGTACATGTGTGTGTCATAAAGGTGTGGGATGTCACCTTTATAGTTTTCTGCATGAATGTTATTTGTGGTTTGGATATCATCTAGTATGAAAACATGTGTAAAAGAAATCACATGATTACTGTAAATTATGTGGCATCGTGATCTATAGTAAGTTGTTCTTGTTGCTATGGCAGCCTAATTTATACAAATTACTATAAAGTATAAAGTTAAAGTTGTCATAGTTTAGTAGCTGCAAGTATAACAGAAGTTGTA
The DNA here is from genome assembly GCA_001188425.1 of Eucidaris tribuloides. Lineage (NCBI taxonomy): Eukaryota > Metazoa > Echinodermata > Echinoidea > Cidaroida > Cidaridae > Eucidaris > Eucidaris tribuloides. The sequence continues at coordinate 17,010 of JZLH01S0476255.1, forward strand.
GGAGTAGAAGTAGTAGTAGAAGTAGTAGTAGTGGTCATTGAAGTAGTAATAGTAGTAGTAGTGGTAATAGTAGTAGCAGCAGCAGAGGAAATAGTTACAGAAATGGTCATAGATATAGTGTGGGTTGCAGCATACATTGCAGTAGTACATGTAGTAGTAGTAGTAGTAGTAGTAGTAGTAGTAGTAGTAGTAGTAGTAGTAGTAGTAGTAGTGGTAGTAGAAGTAATAGTAGTAGTAGTAGTAGTAGTAGTAGTAGTACAGTAGTAGAAATAAGTAATGATAGTCGTAGTATTAGTAGTTGTAGTAGTGGTAGTAGAAATAAGTAGTGATAGTAGTAGTAGTAGTTATTGTTAATTGCTGTAGAATTTACATCTAGAATGTTACAAGGCTAATGAACTAACTTTCAGCTGTTTTCTGTCGGATCATGTCAAAATGACATCTATAAAACTATTTACTACTTTGTGATGTAAGCAGAAAACAATAAAATTGCAGTTATCCTGTTTGTTATGGGAATTGGATTTACCCTGCGTTAGCTCTATGGGATTTTCAGAATCTCTGAGGCAACAGGTTGAAGTATAATTTTAAAATCATCATATCACATGGAATTATTTTCATATACTAGTAACTATGCACAATGTACTAATTTGCATAAGATTATCACAACTTCATATCTACATTAGATTGCATGCGACATCGTGTTGTGTCATCAATAGTTTATAGCAAAACAAATTAAATGAAATTCTAGTTGACAGCTGAGAAATGTGTACAGTTTCCCTAAATATTCTATTAAGTTTACTTTGTTTTATACCCGTGGGCAAAAATTGTCAAATATCAGGACATACCTCATGGGAAACCGTAAAATGTGTGTACAACATGCCAAGAGAAATACACCCTAAACAAAAACAGGTGAATGACTTTACTTCTATGTACATTTAATGAGTTGCGACATCCATTAATTGCAAAACAGTAATTAATAACCAGATGCTTCCTGTCCTTGTCTTTCTTCCTCCTAAACAAACTATTCTGGTTATTATTCATTTGTCCATACAAACGAAAAGATAATTGTGCAATCACCAGATCACTGGTCACTGATAAAATCAATATACAGGCTCCAGACAAAGTTCTGTTGTCTTGTGCCAAAAAGTTATTACGTCAGCTAAATATTTCATGCGAATCTTGTCATGACATCACAAACTACGTAACCACAGATCGCCTCTGGTCGGAAATAGATAATTAAGAGATGCATAGATCTACCTAAGGCTTTTCCTCACCAAATTTAGATAAGAAAATGATAGAATGAAATTGCAGTCAGCGAGGACCTGAAATAATTAATCTAAATGAAATACTTTGGTACAAAATTGTGACTCTTATAGAAATATCGTATCAATGTCTAGCAAGTAATGCATACAACCCATTTGTGGGAAGTGTTAGAGGAATTGGCTCAAACCTTGAAATTCGACATAGAAAGAACGAAGAAAGTTGAGTCGCGTGACTGAGTTGTTTGGCCACAAATGAAAAATTACAAGGGCACGGGGAACCCCCTCCCATGTACAGACATGTGGGTTTCATGTGAAAGAAAGTAGAACTTGAGTGAAATTTTGATTTTTGAGGAATAGGGTTATTTTGGTTGATTGCCAAAAGTGTCAGAGTTGGGCAATTTTTTCTGATGTCACTTGCTAACCACACTGATCAGTGCGCCGACTGAGATATAAGGTATTGCTTAGACATGTTAGTAATCATTCTGCCTTATCATTGTAATTAGTCATTCATGAAAAACCCCACCACATGGTACAGGCTAGGCTTTAGTTTTAATCTTTGTCTTCTCTGTCTGTTTTCATATCTGATGTCTGTAGATCGTTAACCTGTTGAAGACTAGACACAAGATATCTTGTTTCAAGGTCTGTGGGAAATGCGTGATATAGCAAAATCACACCGTCCTCAACAGGTTAACCATAATACAGTGTATATCTTATCTCTGAACACCTGTGGAATCTAGTATCAATGGTTCAGTACATGAGATTGTCAGTTGACAAGGTTTTGTAATGTCATGTTTTGTCAGTTCCATCTAATTTGATTTAATCAAAGTTAATGTGGTCTTAAAAACAACTGAACAACTGTGATCTTTGTCATAGAGAAAATTACAGCAAGTTTTATACAATTCTGAATGCAGATACAGAATCTGGGGCATAACATTAAAGTAAACAATTGGTAGTGGACATGTTGTGAGACGATAATAATGGATGCTTAAGATCATCTACATGTAGGTGTGAAATCATTAAAAAAATATCTACCAATATTGAAATTGAACAGTTTGTTTATATAAACAGATATATGATTCAGGCATAATTGATAGAACAAGAGTTTTAACATGTCTGTGGACTCTTCACCTCAAGAGAATAGTATACTACCATTTGTATGTAGTGCAAAAAAGAGGAAGATCCATGTGACTCTTGTGTAGAACAGAAATCAAATGGTATGACATTTCGCAAGAAAATTTGTTGTATAATATATTACTGTTGCAAAAATGTACATAGCAGGGCACAGCAGCAGCTGTTGACCACCACCCCCCCCCCCAAAAAAAGTGAAATGCAAAAAAATAACAAGCATGTATATTTGGGTGTGTAAAATGGCAATCAATGATTACATTTTGCTCAGGTGTAATTACCCACTTAATAATTTGAACTTAACAGACTGACAGATGAGGAAGTGTTACAAGCCATGGAAATTTAGAGATCTTTCGTCAATATAATTAAGTCTCTAGACATCTTACATTTTTCAGATCTTTAGAAAGAGATAGAGTTCAAGAAAATTTGGAAAAACTGGGTGAAATAAAAGTAAGGGTATGACAAACTTGAAGATTAACAAGATGCAAATTGAAGCAGGGTTGCTTAAAGTGTAAATGCTTGCTACAAAATAATGATCTTATCCTGAGAAGGTGTGATTTGACTTAAACGTTTAGTCAAAATGTTTTATTTAAATGACATCTTCAACATATTACATTTTGCTCAGGTGTAATTACCTGCTTATAATTTGAACTTAAGCTTATTTGATTGGTCAAGGTGTTTTACTTTAAATTTGGATTCTTGTAAAGGACTGAATCGTGGCCCAGGGTCGATGGGCCGGCTGGATGAGAACAAAGACTCAGACGGCTGTCAGCCCCGTTCGCTAGCTCTGTTTTTTTCGAGCTTACATAATATACGCGGATGGATTGTTTATTTTGTTGCAGGTACTCAGCGGACCGCATGGACGCACACGCTAATATGAAAGCCCGATATCAATTCGGCAAGTTTCGGTAAATTTGATCAAGACCTCCTTCTGTGAGTTTGTTGGCTTCTGATTGGCCGTACTAATACAGATCTGCCAGTGGCGCTGCTGCGTGATCGACTGGTTTCGCAACACATCAACACACCCCTGCGAAACGGAGTAGCGAACGAGGGGGTACGGCCTTGAGTTTTGTTCTCATCAGGGCTGCCGGTCGCTATGGCCACGATCTCCGTAGTCCTTAACGTACGAGACAGCGTTCAGTGGCAAGTCTACTTATACTGTTTAAGACAGGTCCTATCATTCTCAGGCTGAGCTCTATTAAAATATTTGTGCAATTACAAATTTAATATTTCAGGTACGTTCATCAACCCTACTACAAGTAGGAACTTCTTATTTTTGGAATTTGTCATACCCTTCTCTAATATTACCTAATTTTGTCAGATTTTTGTGATTAAAGTGGTCAAACTTTTAAGTCAAATCACACCTTCTCAGGATAAGACCATATTTTGTAGCAAGCCTTTACACTTTAAGCAACCCTGCTTCAATTTGCATCTTGTTAATCTTCAAGTTTGTCATACCCTTGCTTTAATTTCACCCAGTTTTTCCAAATTTTCTTGAACTCTATCTCTTGCTAAAGATCTGGAAAATGTAAGATGTCTAGAGGCTTAATTATATTGATGAAAGATCTCTAAATTCCCATGGCTTGTAACACTTCCTCATCTGTCAGTCTATAGGCCCAAGATGATTATTTTTGGCAGCCATTTCACGCTCCACTACATTTCATTCGCCTCTTACAAGTGAACTTGCAATTTCGGCACGAATTCACTTATCAACCAATTGACAAATCTGCAGAGAATAGCAGACTAGACATAGTATTTCAGCATATAGACCTTCGTACACATCAATATCTATTCTTGAGTAAATGTGTCCTCCTCCTGCTCTTTCTTAATTTATTCTTATTGCCCCATGGACGCTGTTTTTGTACTTTTAAGTGACTGCTGCACTGTTCATGCATGTTCCATACATTGCTGACATGATTCATCATTAAATTTAGTTCCATTAATGAAGGTGCAAAATGATAAACCACTCAAATTTAATATGAGATTTAACCAGAAACAGATTTTGACAGGCTTTTGGGGACAACAGGATAAAAAGCCAGGAAAGTGTTACAAATTTGTTTTGACTTACGTTACATATTTTCTCCATGTGATATCTTCATCTTAAAAACTTCATTTGAATGATAGGGTTCTTATCACAGGCAATTTAACCAGGGCAGATTTTGAGTTCCTTTTGGGGGCAACAAGATTAAAAATCCGGAAATTTCTGCCAAATTTTGTTTAGTTAAGATTCAGATCTTCTTGATGTGTCATCTTCATCTTAAAAGCTTTGTCTCTTTCAATCATGTTCCAGCGACAAAAACAATTGTTTTTACCTTAAAAACAAGTACCAGTATAGTTTTGGTCAGTGAGACAACTTTTTCATCAATCTTTCACAAAGTATCCTAATGTAACTCCAGACATCATAAAACAACATCAAACCTACTGAAAATTGTTTATAATTATAGTGATGAGTTGTGATTTTGAAATTATCAGAGAGCAGATAATACTTACAGTATATTTCCTATGGCAATATGGTCAGGGGCCCCCAATCTTTTTATTTTTCACCAACTGTTTAAAAAAAAGGAAGCTTTTCAGTGCATCAATATGATAGGTCTATCTTAACCTGTTGGAGATGATTTGATTTCACTATAACACGCATTTTCCATAGACCCCAACTCGAGTTAACTCATAATTAGTCTCCAACGGGTTAAAACACTATAGCAAACAATTTCATCTTGGTCTGTAATCTTAGATGAGAGCTCTCAATGATTTATTCAACCTGCAACAATCTTTGTACTAAGCGTTATGAATGATGAAATCTATGGTTGCAAACATGTGCAAGTACCTATTCTGTAGCAATCCCCACAGCATCTCTGTGCTTAAACTTCATGCACTAACAGACAGGAAATGATTCTCATTTACGTTGGTTTAAATGGGGATAAAAATAGATCTGCTCCATGCTCATGTCTTAACATTGTGGACTATCAGCATCTCGTTATTGAATCATCTATTTAAAGCCCTGACTCATGACGAAAAATGGATGTTCTAAAATAAGAGGTGTCATATTTATATTTTTAAAGGAGTTGTAGAATTCTGTGTTCTTATTTGTGGCTGTAAAGTTTACTTAACTTTCACGTAAGATGTCAAAATCTTTCAAATTAGCAAATGAGTATCTGCACAAGCATTATTAGTTTAAAAACAATACCAAAATCTGAAATAAAAAATACAGTCAACTATACATTCAGTGGTGTAGCAAGCAGATTAAAACACAATTCAAGGGACCAGCTACTGTTCAAGAACAACAGTGCCCCCCCCCCAAAGCATTGTGCTTAATCTGTCCTTGCAATGCCACTGCCTACATTAGTGGCCACCTCCCCATAGCAGCCAATCTGCCTATAGTGGCCACTGAAATTATTTCCCAGGAGACAATGTGTTTAAAAACCTGTCTATGCAGCTACTTGTCCATGAAGCCACATTTTCTTTTTCCCTTGGGTGGCGATGGTAAACAGGTTTCAGGGTATGTTTAATCAATTTATTTTAAATTCATAATATAACTAATACAGATTATCAGAGAGATCAAATGCAAGAATCCAAGTTATTCCACAAATAGTTCTTTAACTCGTCATCCAACATTCATGTGAACATCAAACCTGGGAGAGTGAATACATCGCCTGAAACTTCAGTTCAGATGCCATGAAATGATAATTGTTGTGACATTCTTGTGGCCTGAATCTGATCACAAATGGCACTTTCATCCGCTAATGCTCCACAGGTCTGCATCTTTCAGAACACAAGAGTTCATGTTCAGTCTCTAACCTCCCTCTTATTACATACCCTGCCCACAGATAACAAATCTCTAGATACTATCTCTAGTTTTGTAACATGTCATGAATACTGCTAATATTAGCACATTGATAGCAAATAAAATGTACACAAAGGTTCTCATGGGAGGAAAAACTGATTGCCATTATTCAAGTTCAAAACCTTTTTGATGTAGACGCACGATGCAGGATAAACTTATGATGTAGTTTTATTTGAAAAGTGTTTATTTTATTATTTGCTTGGAACAACTGTAGTGTGGTTTTCACAAAATTTTCTTTAAGATGGGCAGTTTTATCTGAGATTCCTGTGGCAAGTTTACATATTTAACTCCTAACAAGCGAGAGGATTTAACCTTCTATGGACTTTGTGTGTATTACCTGATGCAGATTTGTGACTTTGGCACGTTAAGAGACGAGTTAAAAACACCGAGTCTAATGTTCAGTCTTCTAACACCCCTAACCGTTGTCACAAATAACAAATTGATTGATCTTATCTGTAGTTCTGTATGAAAATTGTATGAATACTGCGTGTTTAGCCACAGATAGTAAATACAGTACAATGTATACACAATGATTCCCAATTTGGTCTGAGACTGATTGGTATCACTGAAGCTCAAAACATATTTATGACAGCAGTATCATGATATTATTGAAAACCAGTTGTTAATATCTTGGAGCAGCTATTGTGTGGTTTTCTGTGATTTAGGTAAAGGCAACCCTGACTCAAAATACATGTACATGTTGGTTAATAAATTGATTCAAAGGCATATCAAATGTTAAAGATGTTAAGTATTGCAATAAATTTATGTAAGTTTCTTTGTTACCTTTTAAAATGAATGTACATCTCTGTCACTTCTTATTAAAACATATTTCCAAAATATTGGTACTTTCTTTAACAGAACATGCTTGAATAAAATAGCCGAGTTTCTGGAATATGCTATTGTGTTGTATTTCAAAGTATTTATTTCCAGTTTTCAATCTCAAGTGAAAAAAACAACTGAAATTCCTTACAACTCGTATTCATGGACGTACACTTCTTTCTATGCGACCGCTTCCTCTGTCTTTTTTAATAAATGTTGTTTTATACCCACCCTCCCCCAAGTCATTTATTCTGTATTTCACTTTAATTTTAAGAATACCAAAATAAATGTGATCATGCTATATGAGGCATATGACTTAAAGCCATACTCTTGTATTCCTGCACATATTATTAACCCACTGGAGACTAAGAGACTACTGTAAGACATTGGAGACCAAGAACAAGATATCTGGGTCTGGGGTCTACATTTATGGAGAATGTGAGTGATATTGAAATCAAATCAATTCTATTGAGTTAAAAACTGTACATTTCAACATGTTATTGTTAATCTGTCGCATTTTTCAGGTGCCACTACTCCGAGAGCTGTACTCCAACGTCCAGCGACACAAGGACCAAACAACAGGGGAATAGGTTCTCCCGGAATGATGCCAGCCCCCACACCAGTAGGGCGGGGGAGATCAGCATGGAGGGGTACATGGAGAAACTCCCCATGGGGAGGAGGAGAGCCTCCCTCATCAAGAAATGGAAGAAGAGATACTTCAGGGCCAAGGCTGGCAACCTCTTCTACTATGAGGTATGGTGATACTCTTTAATGATACAGAGGGAATATCTTATGGATATGGTATTTGAAATTACATTATCTTTATATCTTTTTAAAGTAGTTGAATGAAGTGTGGGCTATGTTGATACCATTTGTTGATACAAAGTGAATATGAAGTAAAAGATAAATTAACTGTGTAACAGAATTGTATTAAGTGTAGGCTACATTGATACCATTTGCTAATACACAGAGAATCTCTTTTCAGTTAAATAAAGAAAAAAGATTGAGATGTTTAAAGATAATTGTATTAAGTGTAGGATATGTTGATACATTGATACATGTTCTTTCACTGTGGTGAAGTGTGCAGATAAATGTAACTTATCAAAGGTAATTGTGTCCAGTGTAGTCCTCAATAACTGTGATGTAAATAAAGATTAAATTTAAATTAAAGTTGAAGTTTGATTAAAGAATAAGATTATAAGGTTAGGTTATTAATAATACTGATATTGACCCATTTAGTGGTGTGTATAGTATTGCTCCAAAGCCAAACAACTTTTGACGAACTTTAGTGCTATATTTCACAAAATAGTAACATAGATGTTAGATAGGTAGGGCCTACTTCAAGTGGTAATTTGCCTAATGAATTCTTGTGCCTAATGATGTATATTTATTTTGATAAAGGGATGAAACCTATGATTGCTTCACAAAATTTGAGCAATATATTAATGTCCTCAATTAAAATAGGATTCTATATTCAGATTGTCATTGATCACTGTTACATTTAAAATTCCTTTTTACCAATTTATTGAATCTAGACCAAACTCGCTTCATTAGATGTAGATGTAGTTTTTCCATAAATATGTATGCATTTTGAGTGAAATCTCTGTTGTATTATTTGTGGAGTAACCCATATTCTGTCCACTTCTATTTACACTTTATTTCCAACAGGATCACAAGGCCAAGAAGTCACTGGGTTATATCCACCTAATAGGAGGCAAAGTTACTGAAATCAGCAACAAAGTATTAGAAGTTACAGACTTGGTAAGTGAGCTTGAAAAAAAGGAAACATACAAATGTATCTTTGAAGACAGCTTACAAATGTATGTTAAGGGCAGCCAACCAATTGCTGAAAATAGAAAAACACATCTAAAACTGTACAATAAAAATAATCGCAAACTTAAAGCCCAAGTTTAGTTTTGGGGATTTTTTGTTATTTGAAAGCTTTATGCCCAAAGGTCATATTACACCAATCAGGGATGGGCAATTACATTCCTAATTACATTCCTAATTACATTCTTGGCCAGGTGCAAATCACAATGACAAAAACCTGCCTTGGCCTAGCCAGAACAGGTTATTATCATGTTGATTAACACCTGCTTGTTGTCCTTGGCAACACTCAAAAATGTAATTAGGAATGTAATTGGCCCAACCCTGACACCAATAATAGATTCTGAATGTCTTTTTTTTATTTTAAAATTAATTAATGAAAAATCTTGGGGGGGGGGACCCCTGAGATTTTTCGGGTACCCCCGAGATTTTTGACTATATTTCACATTATAGCATCCAAAGGGTTAATAAGGTGTTAAGGGTATATGAGTTATACCTCATCAGAAAGAGTGGACTCTGCTCTTTCAGATGAGGTATAACTCATATACCCTTAACACCTTTTAACCCTTTGGATGCTGTAATTGATATAGTCGAAAATCTCGGGGGTACCGAAAAATCTCAGGGTTCCCAACCCCCCAACCCCCGAGATTTTTCATTAATTACTTATGAAAAAAACGAAAGACATTCAGAATCTGTTATTGGTGTGATATGACCTTTGGGCATAAAGCTTTCAAATATAAAAAAAAATCCCCAAAACTAAACTTTGGCTGGAAGCTATTCTTTTCCTTCAGTGGTCATTTCTCTATAGTGTGATGCAGATAAAAATTTTCATGTACAATAATTTCTCCAAAATATTTGATTGAAATAGCTCCTTAAGGAATACTCCTGTAAATATTCAGGCCAGGGTGTATGGGAAAGGTGTGTTGCAGCATATCAGGGATTTCTTGAAGAAATATACATGCTAACAACAAACTGTGTCATACAGCATTTAAGAGTGTCAAAATTATTTTTATCCTCCCAGTGCCACTGCAACAGAATGGTTATGAAATGGGCAATGGCTGAAAAGGGGTATCCCCATAGACAGAGGGTTCAATAGACGGAGGATTTGTGAGCTAGGTACTGATGGACGGCATATCTCATAGATGAAAATCGCAAATCCAGGCATGAAAGCATGAGTAGCGGTTTAGTACGTTCAATTGCAGTTAGATCACCTAGTTTTGTCTTTTCCTTCATTATTCTATTTGCACAATTAAAAAAACCTTCAGCAGATATTTGGATGCACAAACTACATGTTGTTACAATCAGTCTATCGGACCCGTGGTTCATCAGGCTGCAACTGGCTGAACATAGTAATGAGATAAGAGTGTGACTTGTTAGATAATGCATCCCCGTTCTGGAATTTTCTCATTATACCTACCTCCCCCTATAATGTGTGATTCAATCACATGCTGTATAATGTGCTATTGGAATGGAATGGGTGGGTGGGTGGCCAACCGGTTATGACTGTACCCCATGTGATGGTGGATTCATTTAGAACCTGGTAGAAACCATACCCAGGAGGTAGTAGTTCAGTCATCACATATGACTCTCAAACCTTTTGTATTCTAATCAATTGGCTAATACCTCACTCTCCCATGTCATTCCCTCTTATCATGTCTCTGGTGCAGTTTTACACCACAAGTAGTACCCTACAACCAGTGCTATAAAAACAAAACTGTAACCATAATTTAATGTGTTTTACACTTTTACATAGTAGAGAAATAACCCTCACTAAAAGAGGTAGGAATACATTGGATATTTTCCTACAAATTTCAGAGTTCATCACAATTTTTGTTTAAAATGGGGAAAAACTTCTTTTTCTATACAACACATTTGTGGATATCAATTGATTCACAATATCTTCAACAAATTCAATGTAGCTTTAAAAAAATCATAAAATTATGATGAAAATTGCATTGTTACTAAGATTATTGCACAACAATGTTCTCCATCATGATTGGGTACAAAATTATAGCTGTTTAGAGTTGACATTACGCTTCTGTAGTAGCTTAATGCAGCACTGTTTGAAAATTCTCAACACATTTAGAGTCAAGACCTACAATATAAATTCTGGTAACTTTCAGTTTATAAAGATACCTAAAGATGAAATTCTACAATTTCTTTCAGTAAGTTGTTATCCCATGACTGGACCACCTGCCAGCCAACATACACATCAATCAGTGAGTGGCTGGGCCTGGCCTAGTCTGGTATTTCCTTTCATGAAAACATATTTCAGCTCCCACCGTAGTTTGGACTTCATGACTCAGTATTGGTCAGATGATTTGTGCTGTCAACAGAACGAAAGTCACTATCTACAGGTGGTCCAAGGGACTGCTTTACGTTTATTTATACAATTTTAGAAAACATATCCTGTTTCAAAATGAATATTTTGTTATGCCAGTGTATTTTATTACAAAGTGTGAATTTGAGAACATAATATTTGAGATGGAATTTCTCCCCCGCAACATTCCTTTATCGCCTCTGACACCGTAAATTAACCTGTTGCCTTGGAGATTCTGTAATTTACTTAGAATTAACCTGTTGGATACTAAGTACGAGTTAACTTGTGCTGGGGTCTATGGAAAATGTGTGTTATAGCGAAATTAAATCGTCTCCAACAGGGGTAATACACAACACACCCGCTTTCGAGCCCTGATTGCTAGTAAATTTATAAAGGATTAACTTTGTGAAGTACTCCCACATAAGTTTGCAATCAATAAGGAAATTTATCCTTTATGTTATATCAATATCTTTCACTCTGAACAAGCCTTTCTGGCTGCTTTCTAAAATTAATATTTCCTGCTTGGATGAAAAAAAAACATGTGTACCTACTAAAATATGAAGTATGTTCTCCATTAATGTCATGTCAATCTAACATGAACATTATATTTTTAATAGCATTCCATACAGGTATACCAATCTGATTATGGTACTTCATGTAGTAACATAATTTCCTGTCACAAGGTGAAGGTGACAAGAAAAGGGTTTTACCCAAAATGCCCCAGGTGATAATTAACTTGGTGCACTAACGAGTCGCACATGCTTGCTAGCAGTCCGATGAACTTTAGAAATGGTTTTCATCACACAAACCAGATGGGAAAGGCAGACGAATGTTGTACATGGGTGTCTAGGTGGTTTCTAGGGAACATGGAATAACTTCCGTCAATGAATTAGGGTTGTTGTTTTTTTTATGATGGCAAATTACTAACCAACTCATTTGTCTTATCTTTTGTTAGTTTAGTAGTTGTAAAATCGCTTATTAGTAATTAGCCTATTGAAGACTAGATACGAGATATCTCGTCTCTATGTCTATGGGAAATTCATGTTACAGTAAAATCAAACCTTCTTCAATGGGTTAACTAAATACAAGTTCGCTGGAAATTTCTTTGGGGTTTCCACCGCCCCCCCCCCCCTCCTACATAGGTAACTAACTGATATTCATCAACACTTCATATTAAGTAAATGTTAAGATAATATTGAAAAACAAGATGCTTTGTGACAAATTACAATGTAGTTATATATTTTGGACAGAACATATTGTTGCCTTCAGAGGAATTGCTACAAATCCAAAGTTAACTGTTGTTTGTGTGAAGATGAAAAGATATCTACCTTAACTCTATATCTCTATCTTTGCAAATGTTTCAGGTTTGCATAGACCTATGTACAATGAAGACAATAAGTGGGGATTACCTAAATCTCCTGAATTTTCTAGAAGAACAGTACTCTCCCAAGAAATTTTCAATTTATTCCATATTTGTGCATGGAAGAACAGTGTGAATTGTTCATGAGTGGATTTCAAACAATATGACACTAACTAGCCCAGAAAATGCTGCCATTTATTAAAACAAATTTTAGCCTCTTGAAGATAAGTACTGAGATACTTGTATTTGGCTTGGGGTTGTGTGGTGGTGCATGTTTACCAGAATCAAATCATCTTCATCAGCTTAAGCATGAAAGGACTTTGTTTGATTGTTACAGTGGATTAAGGAATATAACCAGCTGAACCAAAATTTCCGTTTCATGGGTGATAAAAAGTTAGAATCAGAAATATTCTAATCATTGTATGGTCATTCCATTTTTTGTTTATAGAGGGGAAGGGTACTACTGCTGAGGTGCAACAGCAAAAATGGAGTTTGAGACTGGAAGACAATACTGACAGCAGAGACAGGTGCTTTCATCCCCAAGTCATCAATGGTAGCTCCCATCACAAAGGTAAGAGATCTTAGGTATTTGAAATGTAGTCTCAATCATTTGCATTTAGGGGTGGGGGGATCATGCCTTTGTCTTTGTCACATGAAACAAAATGAATATTGCATTTCAAGTAGTGGAAACATTTGTAAAGGTGGCCAATGTAAACTATTCATGTTTCAAATTTTGGGAACAATGAGTAGACTGAAACAGATACCATTTTAGATTTAAATATGCTTTACATTTATTGAGACCAGAATAATTGCCACAGCAAGTTTTAGATTCTCATGGCTGTGGAATAGTTGCCATAATACTAAAATAGGTTAATTTACTACATACGAATGGAATCTTTTCTTGATTGGCAAGTATCATTATGTATGCCTACTCTATATGTATTACCAAGAATGATTATGTTGGGGAAAATGGGCAGTCCACCTACTTGGACATGTAAATCACAGATGATTGACTTCAAAGGCCAATTATAGGTGGTTCCCCGTGATGAGATTATTGGCCAAGGTTAGAAAGCTTTAACAGTTTCCCCCTTACTGAAAAAAAATCCACCCAAATACGAACCATGCAACAGGTTCCGAGGAATAAGAGGTTAAAACTGATGCATAATTCTTTTCATAATCCTGACCTGAAGAGCTTAATCCTGTCATTTATCCCAGTGAAGAAGCCAGATTTCTAGCCATGGATGCTTATACTAGTTAACTTACTGACAGAATGTATTTGTGATAATGCTTAAATCAGATGGGATAATGAAAGGGCAAGGGCAAAATCTTCTGTACTAATTCTCTTAAATTTGATGTTGCAGTGAAGGAATGCTGGAAGTTGAGGATGTTTACATGGTTCCTTGGTAAAACCATACTCACATGTAAACAAAAAAATAGATGCGTTTTACTAATGACAGATTATGTTTGAAGATTATAAATGTCAAGATAAATGTTATGCATAATAGTGTGACATATTTCTCACCCTCTACCCCCCCCCCACCAAAAAAACCAATGCCAATCTAAATCAAAACTTTGTTGAAGTTAATTTTTTTCAAAGTCTCATGTAAATTGTACAAGTAGATAGATAGATACAGATTTTACTTGAACAGTTTACATGAGACTTAACAAACGAGTAGGTAGATATATAGATCTTTATGTATGTGTTATTTCCTTATGAAAATTATTGTTATTATTATTATAATTATTATTATTATAATTATCATTATTGTTATTACTGTTACAATGATAATTATTGTTATTACTGTTACAATGATAATGATAATTATAATTATTGTTATTATTGTTATTATCATCATCATCATTACTATTGATTTGTTCACAGAGAGTAATAGTTGTTGATCTTGGAGGGTCATCGGTGAGGGCGGGTGTCCTATCAGAGTCGGAGACCCCCTACCCCCAGGTGTTCTTCCCCTGTGTGGCAGGTACCCAGGGGAGGAGCAAAGACAAGGCAGCATACGGCTTCAACGCGCTGGCCCCTGACTGCCGCAGCAACGCAAAGTTGCACTTCCCATTCAGAAAACCTGCCAAGTTGGAACAGGTGAGTGTATGTGTGTATGTGGGGGGGGGGGGGTGAGGACTGAGTATGATAATATGTCATTGTTATTCTGACGATAAAATAACAGGATTCAAAGCATTTTGTTTTTAATACAAGCTGAAAATGATTCCAGAATCAAGTACTGTATTTGTCATTTATTTCACAGTGGTTTTATTTTATCAAATTTCATGACTAAACACCTAAGAAAGTTTTTACTTCATAATATGCATAGTGAATGAAAGCACAATAAAATCACAGAACTAAGCAAATTACCTGTCTTAAGCAAACTATTGTGCAGTGCATAATCTTCAAGAATAGAAGCTGCACTTTACTAGAAGAAGTAGAAGAAGAAGAAAGTTATACTGGGTTCAATCCAAGTTTTGGTCATACTTTCATTCATGTAATGCTGTAAGCTTTTAAACTAAGCAAATTCAAGACAAATCTTTCCAGCCAAGACTGATACTTCAAACTGCTCCAAATCTGCCATATTCCTTTAATCTTGTTGTCCATAATTGTTTATGCCACTTTATGTTGACACCCAATATTGTGTTGTAATGGTGGTTTATTCTCACTCTTAATACAAGTACAAACATTTTTTTCTTTCTTTTTATAAATCCTATGTTCTCCAGGGAGAATAAAATACATTTAATGCATGATTAATAATGTGGTAGGCCTATGTTGTCTCTAGGGTGTGGGGAGGGGTGGGATGGGGTGGGGTGGGCATACAAACAAGACAGGATGTGATTCAAATACCCTGAGCTGCGTGCAACTTAGTGAGGCCGTATACACTCCTGTAATCCGTCCCATGGTCTGCCTCTACCCATCATCAACTACGGAACTCTAACTAAAACCACACTTGTCCGTATCTTAAAATAACTCCCCTCTCACATCTCGTACGGAAAAGAACCTGCACGGTATGTTATATTTACCCACATTGTAAGGAATACGCTGCATATACATTACAAAAAATAAAAAATAAAATAGAAATTCAAACTGTTGCACGAATGCTGCTCATGATGATGCTGCATTGTTTGATGTCACCAGCACCGTTGGTTGCCATGGTAACAAGGGGCCCATTGGTTTCACCCACAAAAGAACGGCACCTGTTGGTTGCTGGGGTAACTTGGAAGTCGTTGATTTAAGCCCCGCATTGTGGAATGTCACACGCATCTGTGTGAGAGTAACGAGATCGTAAATAATGACATCCTGTACGGATCTTGTGTTTCACGAAAACATAATTATATTATCGAAAAGAGACCCTTCTCTACCTGATAACCTATACGTGTTGTATACCTTCATTTTATTTTTTGTTTGAACCTGTGTGCATTTTTGTTTAGTCATTGGCCTTACTACAGTGGAACATAATTACCAGAATCATCCCTGTTAATTAATTTCTAAATTCATATTCAATAAGTAATATCATAACTTGATGATTAAAATATGATTTCTGATTCAAATGCAGTGTGATAGAACTTACCTTAAAATGCTTACAATAACATATTGGAGACGATTTGATTTCTCTATAACAAGCATTTTCCTAAAAGGTAAATGACATGAGTGGAGGTAGTCCTCAACATGGGGTAAAAATTATTCTAGAATCAAGTAAACTATGTAAGGATCCTACTGTGAAAAATTTGTAGTCAAAAGTTGACTCATTTTAAAATAACGTCCATCAGTATACCTCGTAACAGACAAATCTGTAGTGTGGCCTTCTATGGGGAGTAATTCTATCGTGCCTTGATGAAATTAAACCGCTTGCCTGTTCATGCTTGATTTTCCTTAATTAAGCAAAATCAAGACAAATCCTTCTAGCCAGGAGATCCATTGCAGCTGGTGTATATTTGGTATATTTTTCATCCAGTTTGGTTCTTAAGGAATTTTTTACTTCTCCCAATCATGTCTCTGAGCTTTAAACCCTAACTTGAGAATTTTGTTCCTAGTCTCCAGTGGGTTAATAGCATACTATGCTATACATCAATGGACCAATGACAACTTTTTTGGAGGGGGGTGGTATTTTGGCTTAACAACAAGCTTTGTCATTTTCAGCCTCAAAAATTAAGTTCAGATATTGTAATAAGAAATTAGTTGAGTATTTGAGAGAACAAAAATGCAAAATTTATATTATTTTTGTCCAACGCATAGATATGCATGATTTTACTATTGTGATTCACTGTTCATTACACTTGGCAAAAAGTGACTTTTGGACATACTTCACGTAAACGTCAGGGTTTTTTTAACCTAGTAGCCCCCATGAAAGTTCCTCTCTCAAGTAATGTTCATCATCAACAAACCAGAACTTTTAATTTTGTCATTTAAACTGTTCTGTCAATTGTATTGTAATGAAGTACATGTCATAAGCATTTGCAGAACACATGGTTGTCACAAATAAATGTGAATTAAGTGAACAGCTTTAATACATCTTCTGATCAATCACTCTTTGTCCAATGGGCCCATCATTATTTACATGCTTGTACACATGTGTATCACCTTTACAGTTTGACATTTTAATCTCAGGTTGAACTTTATGTGACCTAAACCAAGTTATCTGTGACAGCATCATCTGTTTCTGTTGCACCGCTCTAATCGTTGAATCTTTGACATTTTGACGTTTTAATCCTACACAGTTCAAACTCAACATGAGTGTGACTGAAGGTCTGCTGGAAACGGCTTTCTCAGAGCTGTGCGTGGATCCAATAGCCTACACACTGTTGGTGATTACCCCCTTTAACATGGGACCCAAGATGACAGTAAGTTCAACAGCTATTAAGTACATTCCCCAGTTAAAGTCAAGTCCATGTCATTTTCACCAAACTTTGCATAGTGTTACTTCGGTCCATGTGAGGGCCAAATATGCAAAAAATAATATAGGTTCATGTACTTATTTTTTTCTATCATGGGACTTTGAAGTTCGCTATGATTAATCAGAAGATTTAAGCCTCTGCTAGGCCTCATGATTTCACATTGTTGACTTTAAATCCACATGACTCTGTCAAAACCATGTAAATTTCAGGTTGGTACAAAAATGTATAGTGAAGGTGTAGAATGTTTTTAAAATTTGGCCCATGTACCAGTTTTTGAGCTAGCAGTGCCCATATGTGGGGGAGAGGGGTGCGAAAATCACCAAAACTTATCCATTAAAAAATGGGTGTCCGTGTACTCGTTTTCAAGTTATTGGCGCATTAATGTTGGCGGATTGGCTCGAAAACACACAAAATCTCCCCTAAAATCCAAGATAGGGGTGAATGCATGATCACGCTTCCGTGCCATTTTTATTAAACTTTCCAAAATTTTAGAGGAAAGTATATTAAAGACGCAGAATCATTCGAAAAGAAAAAAATACTACTCAGATATCGTTCACAATTGCAAGCTTTTTTTCTCTTGGGCATTAAATCTGGACACGTGAAAGAGCGCCGTGTACTGGGAGCAGCGCGTCAATCACAGCACCCATGCATGGCCTTGCACGGCGCGTACAGTGATCCATTAGCTGTGCAGTGCAGTGCGTGCATGTCTTTTGACATAAAACATGCGCGGCCAGGATGCGCACAAACATAACTGAGGAACGTCCTTAAATGACTGGAATAGAAAGGTACTAGATTCAACAATAATGTGATACTCATATCTGTAAATTCAAAACAAATTTTGATTGCAGATATGTGAGATGGCATTATTTTGATTAATTTAAATCAAAACAATATAAAACAGATTAGAAAAGAAATAAAAGAAACCTACTAAGCACGTTGATATGATTCTTTTTTAGCTTAAAAAGTGGTTAAAACCCAAATCGTTTCATGTAATCAATGGTAAATTCTTCACAGACTACTTTCTGATATGACTTCACACGTCTTTAGTTTCTTGTCAAAAGGGTGTCTCAGTATATTGTGTTAGTGATGAAGCATAAATGTATGTAAAACCAAAACAAAACAAAATGATTATGTTATCAACAAGACATTCAACACTCCTTGAGTGTTATTTTGCAAATATTCTGACAGTATATTTGTGTTTTTTTTTATTTTTTGTTTGTTTGCAAGGCTCACATCTATACCAGGTTAACACTTTTAATACACAATAGTTTTTGGGGGGTTTCTATTAACAATTTAATATCATATAATAATTGCTTTGTGTGAATAAATAACCTCACTTGTCTCTTTCATTTTGCTGTTTTCTTCCATTAGGAGAAACTTGTTGAGATGATTTTTGACAGGTTCAACGTTGAAGGTCTTCTGGTTCAGGAGCAAGCATTGATGGCACTGTATTCATACAAAGCTACCTCAGGAATAGTAGGTAAGTTTATCCTGCTGTCTGGAACCATTGTGAAGACTACCCCCCCCCCCTACCCCCCCCCCCTCCCCTTAAAACTGACACACCGCTGTGTCCGCTGCATCACACATCAAAGAGAATGTTGCAGTAATTAGTGTATTTATTGTTCCCTGTTTCATTAAAGTTTTTTCTGTATTTTGTTCTTATTACTTGTCTGTTTATATTCTATGACTTTGGAAAATATGAGGAAATATCTCGGCTATACCCAATATTCAGATATTGGTTCAAACTACTTATATCTGGCTATTCTGTATGGGCTTAAAAATTTTGAGATAAATGAATGTAACTCAAGCTGTATGAAACAGGATTTAATTTCTAGACTTTTAAAGTTATTGTAAATAGCTTCTATTGCTTTCTGCTCACAAATACTTCCAACATTCAGTTTCTCCATATTTGTGTAATTACGCAATGTTTACTACACACTTGTCATATAACAGTTTTTTTTTCAAATGTATTACAGTGAAATCTGTATATATAGACCATGCAAGGGAGACAAGAAAAGTTATGAGGTGGTCTTTAAGTACAGATTCCTAAAAAACACATTTCAATGAGAAGCTCTTTTCAAGGGAAACAAAAATTGTGTTGTTTATACCTAATCAGGCTGGGCTTTTTTGGCTATGCTATATCGTGGGGGGGGGGGGGGAGCTGATTCCACCCCCTCCCCCAACCTTTTTAGGGTTAAAAGGTAGTCTTTCCATACAGGTGGTTACCAGAGCAGGTTTGACAGTATCTTTATGTAGCAAAGGAGAATATATTTATAACCTCATCCTCAAATAAGCATCATCATTTTCTGCCTTTAGAGACGGGTCATCCATCCTCTAAGCCCCTAGGATGGTCGAGGGCCTTACTGTGGTTGGGGAATACAAAGGATGTCCAGTCTCATTCACTAATCACTATCGTAAGATGTCAAGCTATTAATATACGGATGACCTCCGTAGTTTCCCCTTCAACATAATAACAGAGCTTGAACTGATTTTGTAAAGTCCTGTGTGACCAGTGTACAATGACCACATGTAAACATAACATGTGCTGTGCTTCCAGAACTGTATGTTGATACATAAAAAACACAGAAATAAGTCAATCTCAAGTTTGGGTTGGTCATTTGTTGTTGTTGTGGTTTTTTGTTTGGGGGGGGGGAGGGGAGTGGGGGATTTTATACATATTTTTGGTATTATGGGCACAGTCTTAAAACATCAATTAAGAGCTCAAATTTTGTTCTTTAGCCTTTTAACATGTTTTTCTTTTCATAATTTATCAACAAGTTTACCCTAGGTTGGGAAATTGACACAATGTTCTTTAAAAAATATATATTTAGCCAAAAAGGCAGTTTTAATGCTTGCTGGGTAAAATTTAGTATCTGCAGTCAAAATTTAAGCATGCTCTTATGTTGTTCCAAAACAAACAATCTTCCATCCACTGTTGGTGAATGCTTTTTGGAGCATGTGCTGTGAAAGCATGAAAATATGGATGTCATGAATTCTGTAAATCCACTGGCTTCCTATAGATACTAAACATTCCATATTTAAACACTGTAATCACTTTACTCTAGGAAGCAATTGGTCAATTTATAGTATATATAACAGAAAATTCTGTTTAATAAATAGTTTGGAGATTGGTATCACTGAAATATCTTTTATGTATATGTAATTTTAAGTGCATAAACTTACAAAATAGAACACCTGTCATATGCACAGTCTATTTCAACATAATCAGTGTATTACGTGAAGCTTGCACAAGGCATATTATCACATCAGACAATCTAACACTTATTTTAGCTGCTAAAGATAGCGTTATTGCCGTTGTGCTATATCGTAAGTGTTCTTGCGTGAAATTCAAACCCCACATATGTCCCCCCGACAACTGTTGTTTTTGACAAACCTTCTCCCTTTCCTATTACTCATGGTGTAGATCTGGAAATCTGTGAAGTTAGGAAAGAGAGCCTTAGGTTGTAACATTATTAAGTCCCTAGTGTAAATCTGTAAACCTGTAAAGATAGAAAAGAGCTCCTTTGGAAAAAGTCCCTGGATCTGTGTATGTATTTCTATCCAAATAACATGTATCCGAGTAATAGAATGTAGATTGTTTTGTATAACTAGCATTGCTGTGTGCACTGTAATATAGACAGTGGGAAGCTTATTTATCTGTCTTTCTGTCTGTGTACATATTTAACCTTTCGGAATCAGTAGGAGGCTATAGTGCCTACCTAAAAGTGGTTTCTTAGAGAAATGTGTTTATGTTTTTGAGTATAACTTTTGTTATACTTGTTCATATTTCATAAGCAATACACCATTTGTAAGGGTGGACTACATGCTATATTCATCATGCTACATGTAAGATGTAAAGATAATGATAAGCATGTGTATATTTCAAAACGAAGGCATTTGAAAAGTTGACATAAATAACCCTGTCTGTGGGTGATTCCCATTAGCTCAGATACCCTGACCCCAAAGAGTTAAGTGCATATAATGTCTACACATGTGTGTTCTGAGCAAAATGAGAGGATGTGAATCAATAACAAACATTTTCACACATGCACACAGAAAGTTTTGTAAAAACATTTGTTCATTTTGAAAGATCAAGTACTCAGATTAAACATGCTCTTTACATACACAAATTGAGAGATGAAATTGTATAACGGTTTTCGGTGTGTCAACTAAGACTAAGTTTAGGACTACAATCTGACATACACTGGGAGGGGAGCCAAGGTGTAGAGAGATTAGTTAATCATATTCAGACCTGACCACTCCACAGGCAACACCTTAAGGTAGCATTGCTCATAGTGTATTAATAAACAGACATCTGGCAGCGACACAGCTGTCATACTGAGGGAAGATATGGCTTACTTCTTGAATTTAGTTGAGAGCAGTAAATTGAGCCATTTATGACTGATAATTTGTTGTAATTGACATTTATTGAGCAAATTAAAACATGGGTCCAGTGCTTTTTGGAGAAGTGAGAGTTCAAGTTCAGATGTGTTTATTACAAGCTTAAAGTCAAGGCAGTATGTTTTTAGGTTGTCTGTCCATGCCTAATGCCTTTGTTGCCATAATAACAGAAAAGATCGGATCTGAAGAAAACATGATAAATAATTTAATATATAATAACAATAATATCAACATCAACTCATATATATGTATTCAGGGATCAAAGTGGTAGTATTAAATCATGTTTTGTAACCAGTCAACAATGAAAAGAGAAACAATGAATTTTAACGGAACTTGGTTCGAATATGAATGACCAAGGAAAGTTGAAATAATCAAATTTGAGATAATCCAACTTACATTACACTTAAAGTGATAGGCTAACATTGTGGAGCTTCAATTTAAAAAAAATGTCAAACTTTGATATTTGAGCTACATGGTAGTGTTCAACTGGACAAATAAACACCACAGAATACAAAAATTTGGAAAGTTATGCTGCCAATGGCAAGGTATGCATGAATAAACAATTTCTACTCTGGTGGATGATAAAATAGCCTAGATCTGCACACAGTGGGCAGGTGAATCCAGTCAATTTGAAAGCTTGTAGATTTTCACTTTTTTAAAGCACTAAATCATCATTTTGAAATAAAAAATTTTCAGGGCTTCATTATTAGACCTTATCAAAGACACTTGGAGTGTAGAGGATTATGTAGCTCACATTTTTTTTAACTGTGGTAAATGTTAGCCAGTGGCCTTAAAGACAGAATTCCCAAAATCAACATGCCTTGTTTTGGCCGTGTCTAACTCATTGCTTTCTGGTTGTTTCCACAGTTAATATCGGAGAAAGGGTGGACATCGTCCCCATCGTAGATGGTTACATTGTGGAGAAAGGGGTGTACAGGTTACCGTTCGGAGGGAGGCAGATCACAGAACATTTGACGAGACTACTCACGGAAACAGGTCACAGGTAAATAAACATAACATGCCACGTTTTCAGTGCAGGTTCAACTTTGATTTGTCTACAACAGTAGTGGTCTAGTAAAGGATAGTGGTGCATTTCAACATTTGAACTCTTTTGATTTGGCCTAAAATCTGTATGAAGAGTATTTAGGCAATAGTTTCATTGTGTATATTTCTTCTAAGTAGAACTAAAATAATGGTATACACAAATATTGGACAAAACAAGACTTTAAGCTATTGGTCCACTAGTTCCCAATGGAGATGAACTATATAGGATGTCCTGTCTGGTTCCCAGAAAATAAAGTCTTATAACAAACCACAAATTATCCATCAGTATTTGAAATCTACCTAGAGACTCAATCTGTGGTATTCTAGATCACTTGATCCGTTATTTTTCTGTCCTGAGAATCAAGCCATGGCAGGTCAGTGCCTAAGGCAGTGGGCATTTATTTCACCTTCAGGCTAAACATAATTTGAACAGGAATCCGCAAAAATTTGAAATTGTGTCATTTGCTGTATGAAATTCTGTCTATCTATTACGGGATCTAAGTTTGGGAACTAGATCTAGAACAAGTGGTGTGACTAACCGGTGCTGTCACAGTGATGGAGAAAAATACAGGGTGTATCACAAAAAGAAGATAATCCATGTCTAGAGCTAAAATATTGCCAACTATTTTTAATATAGAAGGTTTATAAGTATAAATGTCCCTACAGAACAACTTTTGGCCTCTTTTCAAATGAATACCTCACTTTGCATCACTGTGTCATGCTGACTGAGTAACATTGGTTTTGAAAAAAAGCAATGTCAAGAAGAAAATCACAAGTTTTTCCGGCAAGGTTTGGCATAAACTTTTGCATGAATGTGAGATTAACATCTCATCTTTAAATAATCAAAGAACCACGAATCATCGGTGTCTTTGCATTGTTTTATCAAACACTTACCAAAACTTGGAAAAGGTGTGAGTTGACATTGTTCTCTATCAAGAGCCAATGTACTCTGTCATGCATGATCACAGTGATGCAAATGAGGTATCGACTTGGGAAGAGGAAAAGTTGTTCATTTAGGGATATTATAACGCTTAATGAATGTCTATAATGAAAACAAGTTGGCAATATTTTGCTCAAGAAAAAAACTATGGATTTAACCTTTTTTGATACAGCACTGTAGAACAAGAGAAGAGAGGGACGTGGTGAGGTAGGTGTAATTTCCATGGATACAGAGCTATCTGTAATCTCATCCTAGTGGACAGGATCTGACAGCTCAAGTGATGTTCCTGCCAGGATATTACTAGCGTCAGACTTTAACCCTTTTGACACCATGGTAGTACAGACTAGGGTACCTTCAACATTCGAGAGGAGTGATGGTCACCCCTCTGAACAATAATGGTCTAGGTCAATTACCTTTGAATTTGATTGGTACTGGTCAAGTTCATCTGCTGCATGGGGAGTCCATAGTTTCTGCTAAACAAAATAAATGCATATTTGCAGTGTAACTTTTGTTGAACTGAGATGATTTTGTACCTTAAATATTACATCTTCAAAAAGAGCTTATCGTATAACTAATGTGCACGGCAGAGCCTTAATAACTCATAAAACTGGAAAAGTTTACATCATTTTCTTTTTGAAAATTTGACATTTTATGATAGTTTTGTTATGAAATAGGAAATTCTACACACTTGCTGGTGATTGGTGGTTATCCTAATACAAAATAACAAACTGTTCTTTAAAACTTGAAAAGTTGTCAACATTTTAATGTAAATTAGATGTTAGGGAGAATATATGCTTTGATCTTCAGCTTTACAACACAGTATTGACACTATATAGTTGACACTATATTCAAACACTTGCTTAATGTGGCACTACCTGACATGGATTGACACATTAAACCTATAGCTTAAAATTGTTGTCCTTAAAATAACGAAGATACATAGATTAATTTGCAAAAATAGTTGATTGGTTGAGGACCAGTTGAGCACAGCATGTCTGGGAACCCTGTCTATCACATGCACCCAGTGACGTGATAGAAGCAGCCTTAAAGGCACGCACACAGTTAATATGGTTAATTCCTGTGCTAAGAAGGGAGCGCAGCTGGCTCCCCCAAATATGTTCCTTCCTGCCTGGAAGTGAGGCTGCTTTCCTTCCCCACAGCCCTGCAGGGTTGTGATGGCGGGCAATAGCTGGGGTCTGGGACTTTAATGAAAAGCATGCTGGACATCTCCTATCACCGTGCTGTGTGTTGCTCGATTTGTTGTTGTTTTCATGAAAGGTATATCCAGGACTTTGTGGGAGGGAAGAGGGCAAAGTTGACGGGGTTGCCTCTGATGGCAAGAATTTGAAGAGTAAAAGAGAAAATTGAAAAAGAAGAAAACTGTGACATCCTCATACTCATTTCTCTTTCTATCATCTTTTTTTTTCATATGGGCAGGGGGGGCGCACAACTGCCCATCACCCCCTGTCTAACTTTGTGCCTGGGTGAGGGAGCATAAGGGGCAGGTTTGGAATAGACTACACTTAAATTCCATACATGCCATGGTTTATAGATATTAGATGTTTTTAATTACATTGCTCATAATTTTTTGTTTGGCCATTAATTTGTAAACCTGCCACCAGATTTGATGGATTTGTTGAGAAAAGAACAACAAGGCAATATTTGGGAATAATTTAACCACTATGATGCAACAACAGTTTGATTAACATTTTAAAATTGTCAAAGCATTTCTGTAAACCAGTGTGATCTGCAGAATGCACACTCTAAAATGAATCAGATTATCCAAATGTGTTTTTTCTTCAACAAATATCAGATAGTTGTGCTTTGCTTTTAAAATCACCACAGGGGAACAGGGTCTTTAGATGTGTCCAGTTAAAAAAAAAACTTTAAGTCAAGTGGCTGCCCTACCCTGCTGTCTATTTCCCCCTTCCCACAGACACATACTGTTCACTTGAGATCCTTAATATGCACACTCAAGATAAAATCCAATATTTCCTGAAAAATTGAAGTTCGAGGAGTTGGAGGAAATACCCCCTGGGTAGAATGTGATAAAGTATCCCAAAATATATTCATGACTGCATACACATACCATTACATATGAATAGGTTAATATGGCGCATTATTTTGTGTTGTTTTGCCAGCCATGATACTTTGAAATATTTCCCACTGACTATTCTCAACTGTCAGTTTCTATGAGCAATTCAAATTGCTATCAAGAGTATATAATTTTTTTTGTTTCTTCTTTTTTATTCCAGATTATTTTCAGAGGTAGAGAAGTATATTGGAAGATTACTTAAAGAGAAGGTAAGTATTTTATTTTGTTGTTCATTGCATTTTGATATCAAAAACAGTCAAACAGAAAATGGACTCTATTGAAGTGGTAAAAAAATATTTCTTGAAAGATGTTTATGCAGCTGTATTTAAATTGTAAAATACTATCAGAGTGAGAAAACTGTCATGCAAAGTAGAAAACTGAGGGTAGTATCAGACATATGTATATGTATTTTTATATGTTAGGTTCTAATTAATATGTTATTTCTAATCTGATAATTTTGCTGCAAAATTATCAGATTAGAAATAACATATTAATTTAAAATCTCTGACCCAACTACTATATTTTGAGTGATACCTTATATGTATTGATTTTAATATATTTGATCGTAGTCTGGTCATTGTATCTTGGTAATCTGTAAATACTTTTTTAAGTTGTATTTTGTTGTTTTTAGTATCACTGATTAGTATCATTTATTTTAGTGAGCAGAACTTATCTTATTATAAGTAGTAGAATTAGTAGTAGTAGTAGTAGTAGTAGTAGTAGTTAGCAGGAACAATGGTAGTAGTAGTAGTGGTAGAAGTAGTAGCAGTAGAAGTAGTAGTTAGCAGTAGAAGTAGTAGAAGTTGTTATCAGTAAAATTGAAGTAAAAGTAATAGTTGTAATTATTCTTTTTATATACATAAAATAACTTAAATACAAGGTTTACCCATCTTATTCCATTCTGACATTTCCTATGACCTTTCATAATTGATTTTTTTTTCCCATTTAGGCGTGTTTTGTAGCCCAAGACTACCATGCAGAACTCAAGTTTTGTGCCTTAGATCCAGAGCTATGCAGCACATATATTGACTTGGAGAAATATGATGTGCCTAATGGCACTGGGTGAGTGACTTCTGAGTCTTTAATTTATATATTTAAACATTTGGATTCGAGGAATAAAACACATTCTCACAGAGCCCAGCCAATAAGATATCTGCATTAGTCTTCAGTAGGTTAACAGAAAATGGTCTAAAATATAATCAAACTATTTGTGACTGAACTATCCCCACCCCCATCCTTTTAAACACACACATAAATTCAAAAGCAAAAGAAACTTAAAACCAATGGCTAAAATTCACCAAAGTTTTAAAAAATGTGAGCTACATAATCCTCCACCCTCCAAGTGTCTTTGATAAGGTCTAATAATGAAGCCCTGAAAAAAATGTGTTTCAAAATGATTATTTAGTGATTCAAAAAAGTGAAAATGGTAAGTTGACCGGACTCACCTGCTCATTTCCTCCCATAGACTTACCGTGTATGGATCTAGGTTATTTTTACTCGCCCTGAGTAACAATTGTTAATTCATTCATATCTTGCCAGTGGCAGCATAAATTTCCAAACTTTTGTATTCTAGAGTGTTTATTTGTCCATTCCAAAATTACTATGTAGCTCAGATAGCAAAGTTTGACATTTTTTTTAAATGAAGCTCCACAATGTTAGCCTATCACTTTAAGGTGGTTGCCATCATATCAGCTCTAAATTTGACCTGTAGATATTCGTAAAAGGTGATTTTACATAATAGCCATATTCCTGATTGCAAGACATAGAAGTTGGTATGTGTGAAGCAAACATGCTATTTAACTGAATGACATCCAAAAAGATTTTATACATATGAGATTCACTGGTGTGCCACATATGTATGTGTTGTTTGGATAACTTGAGAGTATAGTATATTGTTTCAACAGTGAAAGATAAGACACCCCAAACTTTTGCCATAACTGGGAAATATAAGCTCACCTCAAGCCAAGTTAACTGGTTCACACATAACAGAAATATTGATAAGAGGTTAACATTGAGATTCCTTTATGCTTCAATCTACATTTCAATTGGATATAATGCAATTTCAAAGTAGAATGCAGTGACCAAATGTTGCACTGAATATCCCATATATTTGCAAAACAAAAG
>JZLH01S0476366.1:27631-37665 GCA_001188425.1 Eucidaris tribuloides
AATTCCGAACTTTAAATTAGAACTTAAAGTTTCCTGTGAAGTGGATTGTTCCCAGAAATGATGGAAATGGGAGGAGAAAGCAGACAGTGCAGTTTTGAAAAACATACCAGGAAAAGGAGTGCATCAAAATAATTCTGTAAGCAAGCTATAAAAGTGGTTATACATGTAGTGATTATGTGGATGAATATGCCTCAAAGTGCATCAAATGAATTAACCCTAGGTTACCCTATTGTGTAAAGTAAATCTCAGAATTGAGTCAACAATATTTTCCCCTTATTTAGAAATGAAATATTAAATTTGTTCACATGTTCTTGTTTAAAAAGACAATATTTAGAAAGGAAAAAAATCAAAGTAGAAGAAAACATTTTGAGATGCATATAGCATGATAGAAGGTAATTAAGAAGAAAGTTTAGGGCTCTACCCAAATCATCCAACCTCCGAACTATTCACTAGACCAGATATAATGTCCCTTTCTTTCCCCATACAATGTGACTTTGAAGAAATGATCATGATAGGCAATTCATGGAATTCTGATTTTGTGTATGTTCCCCGTTTCCTGTCCATAGTTGGTCTATTTGTTGTAATAACAGTATCAACAGTGAAGCGGAAAGAAAGATGGTATAAGCTTGGTTGGGGTTTACATCGGGGAAAGGAGGAAGGCTACATGTATGTTTTGAAGTGACGTCAGTATGGGTAGCTGCAGTCACATACATGCAAATCTGACTGAGATGTTAAAAATATCAGAGAGTTACTTCAGTGTTAACCCTCTGTTTCTGGGACCAAGATATAATTGGGGCCTTTAAAACAATCTTTTTAATCGTAAATACAAGAAATTACGCTTAAATGTTCATTTTCTGACTGATGAGTGCAATATATTTTTCATGTCTTCAATGAATATGATCATTTGTACGGTACGTGTAGATTGGAATTGATTGATGATTGCTGTTATTATCAAATACACAGGTTGCGTAATAGCTCAGCATATGTAACAGCACAGGGAGTGATATAACTGGACAAAACAGAGGATATAGGTCACCTGTAGTATACAAATCTGTGGTAGTTGGCATAAATTTAACGAGACACTTGGCTGGGTCATGACACAAGTTTTATATGGCCTGGTCCTGTCATGTGACTGATTGTGCCAAACACGATCTGTGAAATACTGATTACATCAAGATATGTTAATTTCCTGAGATTTTCCTCACCCATTCTCGTTTTATTGTCTGTGGCACGTCACTGCAACCCGACACGAGTGGCATCGACGGGAAGTTCTGATTCCTCAAATTTCAGTCGGATGGGTACGCGCCCAACCGTTTTATTGTTACCACTTGTATCGTACTTTATGTGGATGTGCAGTACTAAAATCATGTGAAATGAAGGATTTCGCCCCCACTGTAATAAATACAAATATGCAGCCCATCCCCTTTTCCTCATGTTTGTTTGGCCCAAATGCAAGTTCACTGACATGAGATACATTCCTCCATTGTTTACGTGCCATCCCCTTGTAACCTAATCTGGTGTGTCAGGGGGCGAGCTGTCTAGACCACTTTCCTCTCCCTCCTCAAGCTTGGAGGTTGTCTGCATCATCGGGTAGAACACTGCATCCCAGTTCTCTAGCAGTGCATGCGCATCCAGTCAATTTAATTTGAGAGATATTATCTCCACCCAGCCATCAATTGACAGGTGTCGCTCCCCCAACCTCTGGGTGTGGTGCACCATTTGTAATTTACAATAAAGTTGACCTCTGGATGAGATTTGGCAGAGCTGCTCACATCCCCTCCCCCCCCACCCAGTACATTTGGGCAATTAATATTAAAAATTTATAGGTACTGTACTTTAATCTGAAAGTGTCTCGTACATTTGAATTGCACTTGCTTCTTTATTGCTGAATGTTATTTTTTTTTTTTTTTGGGGGGGGTTCCACATTGTGATAAAGGTCCACATTTTGATAAAGAATTAAGGTCATTGCACCCTGTATATATATATATGTGTGAGTTTAGTTGAAACTAAATCATGTGACAACTTACAAAATTGAATTGTGATTACAATTATATTAACATATATTAAAATAATGCAAATGACCTTGCGTGTACAGTACATAAGTCAGTGTCTATAGAACACAATCAAGCTGCGGTGATTTGATTGATTGTAGTAAGGAAAGTGACCACCCTGGCACCCTCTTATGTCCATTTCATAAACTAAAATTGGCAGTGTTTGTGTTTATTTCATTTTTCATAAAATACATATTTCAGGTTTACTGAAATATGAACCTACATGTACAACTAACACATGGTGAAATGAACTATCATAATACTCCTGCCTGCCCTCTTATAGGTTGTATGACCTGTCTGTGACCTTTGTAGGAACTGACAAATCTAAGGAGATCTTACAGTGATTGATTTACAGTGGTGGGGGAACTGTCATGTTTATATGTAGAAAGGTACAAACATACGTGACAATGTAATGACATACAAATTACAATTGATTTCAGTGCTGTCCTGGGTATTGTGGTATTACTCTCTGTATGTAAATTATGCACTTCCATAATTTTGACAATGACACAAGTATCCTAGAATCTTGAGACTACTGTAATGTACTATAGATGTACCTGTACACATGAAGCATATATGCAGCATATACGCAATATCCATTCTCTTCAGTTTTCAGGAGAAAAGGTCGCACTTATGATAAATTACTATCATTTGACTCTGCTTTCTGGTGAAGATATTAACAGACTTTCCGTCTTCAGAGAAGGTGAAAAATGATTGATGCAAAAACTGTTGTATTTTTATAAACGTCATAGGGTGTACATGTAGCAAACAAATTTGTAAGTAGGCCTAGTGCAATACAAAAAGGTTTGAGCTCTGTCCCTAATTCTTTCCTTGTCTGCTCATCATGTAATCACACAAATCAGACGAAAGGTGGAGAACTTGACTGACCAGGAACGCAAATCAGGAAATGTTCTTATCAGCCACTGTCCAATTATGATCTGATCCAGTGCCTGTGGTGATTTATGGATGAATGTCTCTCCCCCTCCCCCCCCCCTTCTCATTCCAGTGAAAATACAGCATAATGAAGAATGAAGAAATAGAATCTCCACTCAACACTCAGGATGCATGTAGATATCACTGAAAATATTCTCCAAGTTCAAGTAGAGTTCACATTCAAATCTTGGCAGCAACAAGTGCTGATATCATGTTGTCTTACATGTACATGCATGTGGGCATTGTACTGTATTAGCCTTTTTTTCTTCTCATCAAGCGAGGCCATTTATTAATTGGGGTGAACCAGATAGAGGTTGTCACTTAAGATTATTTTTGATGCTACATTTTCCTCCAATTTATACCAGAAATGAAAGTTTGGATATTAGCTCTATACATTCTGAGCTGAGACTTGATCTCAAGATCAAATGCAATATTACTTTGATGGATTTGTTCATTCGTAAAAGTTAAATTCATGAATATTCATGAGCTTTGTATTCTTACTAAATGAGGCATATTTTCATTATTTCGTTTAGACTTCATATTAAGCACTCCATCCTTTGCTTAGTTACGAAAGAAAAGGACACATACCATACAGCTCTCTGAGTTTATATGTAGTATGTATACATGTACATCCCCTCCCCTTTTTGACACATGATTATGACAGAATGTGAGAACTTTGATAGTGTAATTCTTATGCACGAAAAGTATCTTTAAAAATATTTTTCATTATGCATTATTATACAGTATTGGATACTCTACAAAAGTGTAAACCACTGTATTGTGTCTTCTGTATACCCAAATTCAAATTGACAAATCTCTAATTTTTGCATGTTTTTTCTTGCTCTTTTTCCTCATTTGTTCTTCTCAGTTGCGGGCCATCCAACAGCACATGGAGCTGACGAAAAAGAACATAGAGAAGCTGATGGATCAGTTTGGCAATGACCAACCCCCACCTGCTATATTTCTTGAGGTAAGACTAATCCGCAATCTTATTTTTATGATGAAAAAAGTTACCAACAGTGTAGTTATTTCATTCATTCAATTTGTCATGAAATTCTCACCTTGTCACTTTCAGTAGAAGGCTGGTGACCAGGCACTGTAGTTATTGCACTTGATAACATTTGCCAGGACACCCCCCCCCCCAAGTTATAGCTAACACTACTTTATTTCTTGAGGTTAGACTAAGTACCACAGTCATGGCTTCCCTGAGCATAATCTTATCTTCATTAGAAAGAAACTAACTGCACACTGTAGTTATTATACTTATTATACTTTACATACATGTATTTGGTAGTGAATTCCCACCATCCTACAATAACCAGCACGTCACAGCTCCAGTGAGCACACTTCAAATGTTAGAAAGGTAGTTACCACATGCTGTAGTTATTGCACATTTGCCTGAGAATCACCACCCCATGGCACTAACCAGCATGGTCATATCTTTTCTTCCATTCATTCTTGTTAAATGCGAGAATGTCTACACTTCCTAATAGACTTGCATAAATTAGACAGGAGTTTATTAGTTCAATAATACATTAAATGAAAATATAATCAACACAATATGTACCATGTAAGTATATACCATCTTGCAATCTAAGATTTGCTGAGAAAGATCTTTTGCATTGTTTGAGTATTCAGAATTTCAGATCAAATTTTATGGGGAGCAATCTTTCGCTCATGCTGCCCTTTCACTTTGGAAAATCATCGCATCATATTTGAAGAACTCCTCTATGACACCCAAGTTTAAATCCACTTTAAAAGCATATTTATTCAAAAAGTACTTTGACTGAGTTATCATTACCATTGCCAGCATCTTTCTTAATATTTCTTTTTCTTTCTGAAAGTTCATAGAGATACATTTGGCAGTAATATGCGCTATATAGGCATTATGGTATTATTATTGTTATTATTATTATTGATATTACAAAGACATGGAGACACACAAACAGGCACGTATACTCTTAAAGATTTGTTAAGCATTAACTTCACGTATGAAATCATTCTTAAAGATCATATCTGATATTTTACGACGTAATGAAAAACTTACTGGTATTCATAGACTTGATTTCACCTGGGGAAAATAAATTAAATGCAAAAAGAAAGTACAAATGAAAGAACAGACAATGTAAACACAATTGCGGTGAGTGGTGGAACCAAATCATAATCTGATGAGCTCCCACAACCCAACTTAAAGCCACAGTTTAACATTTACTACAGGTTTAAAATATCTGAGCTACATAATCCTCCATGCTCTAAGTGTCTTTGATAAGATCTAAAAATGAAGCCCTGAAAAAATTGTACTTCAAAGTGATCATTTAGTGCTTTAAAAGAGTGAAAATCTACACTTAAGAAAACTTAAAAATCTGCTTATCCTAGGAAAAGTAAAAATACAACATGGAAGGAAAGGTTTCACCTCCACATTAGGCAACAGCATTGTACATTCAGAATTTCTCAGAAGAATTCATCCCTCCCAGGGGCCTGGTGTCCCTGGCTTGAAAATAGCTTGCATCACCGTGCTCAGGTATGCGAGTTGGCCAAGTTTATGGCAAGTATGTGGTATGTTGAGAGTTCACGGCCCAAGTCAATTTTTGGCAAGTTATGTTGAGTGGTTGGCGTTTGCTCCGGGCTACAGTACCTAGCTGCATTGGTGTGTCTTAACACTTTGCCTGGACATCGTTATACCCCGACTAGCCCTCTGATATCGTAGATGTCATCGGCAGCATCGGCGCTAGTAAGCATTCCAGGCGTAGTCTATTGTTATCCCCTAGAATCTGTGACATCACTGATCAGGGGTACAGCGTTACCTGCATACCTGACGCAGGGATCGAAATGTCCAGGGAGATGCACCATTGTGGAGGGGCGGGAGCGCAGTACGAGATACAATCACGTCGCCATGGTTCTCAGAAATATATTAGTGTGGTCCATCGTTCTTTACCGCACATGGGATTTGACAAGTGACTTCTTATTTGTGCTGCTTGTATAGTTTAAAGAAACAACCCCTCTTAGTTATTGATCTCTGCTTAGCATTCATCATTCATTCATCCTGTGTCCTCATCTCATTCTGTGATTATTTGAAGAAAAAAAAACGACACCAAATCAGGAGTAGGCGGGCGTGGGTTGAATTTGTACAATTTAAATGAAATTCCGTAATAACGTATCAACCCAACAATACCTCTTATAAACATATTTTGCTGGTTACTTGTTCAGGTATCTGTGGAAAGGCTAACATGTGAAACGTCCAGATTCCATTTATTCTGTGAACAAAAGATGTGAAGGCGTTTCAGTCATTTACAGCAAAGATTATTCAAAGAATTCTGCTGATTTCTGCAATTATAAGCTGCGCATACTCCGCCACTGTAATGTTGTAAAAAAGATTCATAATTGCCTTTACAAATTTGATTGTCCATTCAAGTATATCAACATTTTTGTGGTTTGTACATGAGGAAAGTTGATATAAATGCTCATCTATAGATTGAAAGTTGTTGTATAGAAGTTGAATGATAAAAATGTCTGGAGTAATTACAAAAGCCAAGCCCATCTGCTAGAGTTGAGTGTTAGCCTATATTGTATAGGATTTTACCAGCAGATAGTCTGTGTAATAGTGTATGTTTTTCATGGGAAGTTCTTTCCATGGAAATACTGGGAAATCTTTGCATTTCAGTGAACTGTGTTTGGGATCAGGGTTGGAAATAAAATGTTTCTTTGAGGGGCCGCCCAAATTATTATTATTCTTTTTTACAATGCCATTAAGTTATAGCTGGTTTCCTGAGAGGAAACTTTCTGACCCTTTTGTGATTTCTGAGGGTTTTAATTGTGAGGGGTTAAATAGCTCTGAGCCCTGATGTATGTCATTTGCTGATAGTGATTGGAATTAAAGGTTAGTGACATGATTGGGAACACTTGAAAATGCCTCAAGAACCAAATGAATTGAAACATATACCAACTATACACCAGCTGGAGTGGATCTTCCGGCTGGAAGGATTTGTCTGTAATTTGTTTACTTAAGGAGAATCAAGCATGAACATACTAGTGTTTTAATCTTATCGGGGCACGATAGAAATAAGACCCATAGAATGCCACACAGCAGGTTTGCCTGCCATGAGAGATATTGACATTAATTATTTTAGAATGAGTCTACATTTGATTACAAGATTTTCACTGGAGAATCCTTGCATAGTTTACTTGTTTCTAGAGTATTTCTAGAGTATTTTCAGTCCCAGTTGAGGACTACCCCCAATCATGTCATTTACCTTTAATCTGAGGTACTACATACATGTAGCTGACAAAAATATTTGTTGTCATCAACACCTTTACAGGAGTTGAACTTAAGAAAAATGAAGAAAAGGTCAAACCTCTTAAAATGTGATCCAGTAACCATCAACATTTCTAGCAATGCAAGCTGCATTTTAAACTCTGATTTTTAACTTTTAACATGCCAAAGTGGCAGATCTGCACCAATAATGCACACAAAGTCCATAGAGGTTTAAACTCTCTGGCATATTAAGAGTTAATTTGACTCCAAGACTCCAACTTTTAAGGTCAATGGCAGGCTCAACCGGTCTTGGAAGTCAACTTTACATGGGACAATGTTACATTAGCCACAATGCCTGCTTGCATATATACGTCACGAGTCCCATCTGTCATGTGCTTTCTCTCTCGCTACCATCTCACACGCAATATATCGCGAATATTGCGGCATGATCGGATTGCGTCACGATAGGCAATGGATGACGCAGGGGGGAGACGGGTGAGATGAAGTGATGCGTTTCTCCCACTTGAGAGACGAAAATGTCATCGCTCCTCCTCTGATAAAAACAAGTGAGAGGTCCATAGATCAGATTAAACCATCCAACTTGGTGTCATGACGTAATAGACCCCTCAATTGCCAAGATGCTGTGTGTGTGTGTGTGTGTCTGTCTGTCTGTGTCTGTCTGTGTGTGTATGTGTGTATGTGTGTTTATGTGTTTATGTGTTTTTGTCTATGTGTGATTCTATGTACCAGTATCTGTGTGTGTATGTGTAGATGTATAGATGTGTAAGTATATGTTTACATCCACACTCAATAACTCAAGAACAACAGTGAATCTGACAGTCAGTCATTCCAATAAGTGACATTATCACAGAATAGATACATGTAAATTGTTAGAAACTCTAACCACTGTGTGTAATATAACTGATATTACATCAAATTTTGTAATGATAGTAGTAGTGATAAAGAAATTAAAATGCACATATTATCTGTTTATACTTCTGATTTGAAAGGTTTACAATTTTAATATAAGCCTGATAAATTTAAATATTAACCTGTTGAAACATACATGTTTGATGTCATGTTTATCCACTTCACTTTAGCACTTTGTGAAAATATGCAGCAACTCCATCAAACACACCTCCTTCCTTATACATCCTCCCATTCAAAGAAACGGCTTCACGTGGGTTGAATGCACATTTCTCAGAAATGTCAACTTATAAGGTCATCAGTGCCAAGTCGTGCAAAGTAATGTAATGATTTGATAAACACTAGCTAGTAAATAATCATGCATCAGATACATATCAATCAATGTATGTACATGTAGGTGCAGGTATTCTTTTGATTCAATTTGCTGAGCCATTCATGCAGTCCTCCATCTTCGCTCTTAAACGCCTCAACATCCTGTCCATTCTTCAAACATCTACTAAATTACTAACCCTGAATTGGTGTATTAGGTACACATGCATACTTGCCAACATTTTGAATTGCTAAAGCGGTATATTTGCGAGGGAGCGAAGCGACCGAGCCCGAGCGCCACAGCACGCAAGGGGGGGGGTGTGGGAGGGGGGGGTGTGGGAGGGGGGTGTCCCCCTCCCAGTGTGTGTAGTTTTTGGTTTTTCAACTTCAAAATATGCGATTTGGTGCAAGCATTTTAGGGTATTTTGTAGATAAGGAGACATTTTAATTTTATAATCCATCTATATTTATGAATGATTTTGTAGACTAAGCATATAAAATGAAAGCATATTGCTGGCAAAATATGTTTTCCCCGTCTTGAAGGAAATGGCGTACGGCTAAAAAGAGCCCGCACGCTCAGTGTGTTGCCTTCAGATGTACGCTGATACTGTGTCTATACTGTGCGCTAGCTGGGATCGTCACGGTCAGGATCGGAAGGTTCGCGCGCGCACACGATCTGCCCAAACCAAATATGCATGAGCATGCAATGCACGAACATGCCCACACGTGTACGTAGTGTGCACTGCTGTACAAAATGTTGTGAACCAAATTATGACGAGCGTAAGCATAAATTGAACATGATATTCTTGCTGTTTTCGAGAGAATCAATGCACAAAAAAGGGAAATTGTGACTTTCATTTTATCTCATGGCAGGTTTGTTACAAAATCGGTATATCAGAGTAAAAAAGCGGTAGGCAGTAAAAATCTCTAAAACGCGGTAGTCTACCGCCCAAATCAGTAGTGTTGGCAAGTATGCACATGTAAGACCTGTTGAAGGTGTTTCAATTTCTCTTTCATTTGTATATTTCATCGAAAATGTCATGTTTGGAAATGAGAAATTACAGTTAATGTATTCTTAACATCACACTAGAAACAAATTGTATTTCGAAGTAGGAAATATACTTTTAAAAATTTATACCGATAAACCATTTTTTCCATTTTTAAAAAATTTGTTTGCTTTCTTTAAATTAGAGTCAGTAATTCATATCGTGTTTGTTAGTGACCGTATGTGTCATTGTTAACATGGACCTAATTAATTTTATATCCATGGTGACGATTCATGTTCACCCTGTTCAAATCACACAGAATAAGCTCTGGAGATGATTATATAGACTATTAATCATATTCATGAAGAAGTGCTTAGTTTTATGGGTGTGACACTGGCTTCCCTGTCCAAGGTTCACTTATAACATGAGACATGGAGTTACAAGTATCTCATGTACATGCAACCCCATTTCCTGATTACAAGAAAATTCTAAACTTCAAACATTTATCAGTTGGGGAAAAAAACAATATTTGAGTAGTGACGCATCTAACCCAAGAATTTAAGATCTAGTTGAATT
>JZLH01S0476399.1:1638-18916 GCA_001188425.1 Eucidaris tribuloides
GTGTGCCCTTGATCACTCGGTACCGGCGCGCGAGCAACCAGGGTAGAGGGTCGGGTTATCCATGGTCGAATTGTCTGACGGTCGAGTTGTCACGAGTTCCGTGCACCGCTAGTCGGCGCAGTGCGAAGACCACCATAAACAAAGTATCGCTGACCGCTCGTAGTTTTGGCCAATGTTTTCGTCCAATACGTACGTTAATTATTTTCATCAAATGAACAAGGATTGGAGAGAGCTGATATGTGAGAACATGTCAAGAATGATTCTGAACCGTATTTCGAACTTATAATGTACTGACATTGCCCGGTCCCCTAAAGTACAGGTTTGCCCATATGTTTACAATTTGTAGCAAATCATGAAATGCATAAAAGTAAATGAACAATGAATGTCAATTTACAATTAACTTTGACGTACGCGTGACGTAACTATTAGCATGCGTGATTCAATTGCGTCAAATAAATATGACGCTAACATTTTTGGCGCCAAACGCTAAAATTCCTACAAGCAAATGTCCGGAGTTTGTTTTTTTAGCCTAATTTATTGTCAGAATGATGGCGCTTGCATTCAGCTCAGTTACGGGGGATGAACCTATTGCGATCACTTGCGAGTGATTGTCCTTTCTTCTACCATTTTCTCTGATATATCAGATTTCTTTTTTTTACTGGCCTTGTCTGACCAGTAAAATTGGAGATTCCTGAAATTATACTGACCCGAATAAAGGTGTACAATCAGTACGGTTATCCGAACGGGCACCGACCTTCAAAAGTAAACCTGGTTATGAATCTGTCATTGCGGTTATTGCAAAGTGTGTGTACAAAGTTCATAAGTTCATCTCACTCACATGCTCAGCTCTCAAGTGCAGTTGATATCAAGGAAAGTCATTAGGACTTGCTGGGGGAGCAGGGTTCCCAGCCAATCAGGGAAATCAGGGAAAATTATTTTACTTTTTTCCAGTCAGGGAAAAGTCAGGGAATTTGATAAAAATGCCTCAAGTCAGGGAAAATCAGGGAATTTTGATTGGCCAGAAATCGAAAGTAGTCAGTCAGACTCTGTTTTGTCTTTGACGACTTTATTTGGTGGCTTGGACATGTGAATTGAGAATATCAATTGAGCCGATCACATTACTGTACTGCAGATGCCGACCCTCTTCCACCCATGCACTAACTGGGAATAATTGTATGAAGTATTCATATATAAGTCAGGAAGAAGACTGAACTTCATGAGTTTGTGTAATTTGACTAAAATGTGGAATTGCTTTTGTACATGTAGACATGCCACAGAAACTACTGAGAAATCAACTGAATCACTTTGATACTACTCTAAACTGTACTTTTCGTCTTTTGTCTAGGCCAAATCTTCAACCTGGGGTCTCACCTGACATCCTTGCCGAAGTTGAAAGGTTAGTATTTATATTTAAAGACAAGGATCAGCCTAAAAAAATCAAGGAAACAAATTAGGGAAAGTTTGTAATAGCAGACAAATATTTAGATAAAAGGTGATGTTCTACATGTGTAACCAAAGTAGAGTTGTTTATCATTGCCACTTTAAGATAAGGCCAAAATAAATAATATATTGGTTTCTGGTAACAGGACCCCCAAAACAATGGGTCGGAAGGTAGGGGAAAGAATGTCTTAAAGCGCAAGTTTAGTTTTGGTGATTTTTTTGGTATTTGAAAGCTTTAAATGCCCAAAGGTCATATCACACTCAATAACAGATTCTGAATGTCTTTCGTTTTTTTCAAATTAATGAAAAATCTCGGGGGGAGGGGGGGGGACCCTGAGATTTTCAACTATATTTTACATTATAGCATCCAAAGGGTTAATAAGTTGTTAAGGTTATCTGAATTATACCTCATCAGAAAGATCAGAGTCTGAAGTATGATACAAATGGTGATATTATTTGTATGTTTGTGTACAATTTTCAGAACATTTCAACCCTTGTCCGATATACTTGCCAAGAGGAAGTCAAAGAATAGAAAACAAACAGAAAAGAAGAGGGCAATGGAAGCTACAGCAGAGAAGACGGTGGAAAATGAGAAGAGAGCAGCATTGAGGTTTGTATGAAAAAAATTGAAAATCATAGTGAACCATCATTTTCAAGTCTATTTGGTCTGTATTTCATCTACTCTAAGAGCTCTGGGTGGAATAGGTGTGGGAGAATAGATTAAAAGGTTAGGTACATGTAAAAAAGATTTGGATTGCTGATTTAGAGAGAATAGAATAAAAGAAAAGGGAAGAGTGTGAACTAGGAATGCAGGAGGGGCAAAGCAAATAAGCTGTATGACAAAAATGTGAGCGGAGGAGAGCAAGGAAACAAGGGAACACAACTTAGAGTCACTGGCTAACATTTACCAGAGTTAACAAAATGTGAACTACATAATCCTCCATGCTCCAAGTGTCTTTGATAAAGTCTAAAAATGAAGCCCTGAAAAATTGCATTTCAAAATGATTATTTAGTGCTTTAAAAAAGTGAAAATCGTAAGTTGACCGGATTCACCTGCCCATTTCCTCCCATAGACTTACTGTGTAAGGATCTAGGCTATTTTTTACTCGCCCGGAGTACTTTTTGTTTATTCGCTCATATCTTGCCAGTGGTAGCATAAATTTCCAAACTTTTGTATTCTAGAGTGTTTACTTGTCCATTCAAAGTTTAAACACTACCATGTAGCTCAGATAGCAAAGTTTGACAATTTTTTAATTTGAAGCTCCACAATGTTAGCCAATTAAAACCCTTTCGGGACGACGGGCTTGACTGTACAGAAGCCCAGTACATCTCACACCCAGAAATGATTTTCTTCATTTATTGAGGTCATAATGTGTACTTAGGGGTGCAGAGTCATTTGTAGGCAATATAATCTTAGTTTGGGTAAAAAGGTTAGAACATTTTCTGGGGTTCCATGGAAGCCAGTCGTCTCTGAATGTGTCAAGTGCTAGGCTTCTGTATAAGCCCATCGTCCCCAAGGGGTTAAAGGATCCGATAGTGACATGATTGGGAACTCTTGAAAATGCCTGAAGAACCAAATGATTTGAAATTTATACACCAGCTGGAGTTGGAAGGATTTGTCTGTAATTTGTTTACTTGAGGAGAATCAAGCATGAACATACATGTACTAGTATTTGAACCCATTGCCTCCGAGATTCTGAAAATCCCATAGAGTTAACACAGGGTACATCCGGTTCCTGTAGCCAACGGGTTAATTTTATCGGGGCATGATAAAAATAAGACCCATAGAGAGCCACACAGCAGGTTTGCCTGCCACGAGGGACAATAGACATTAGTTATTCTAGAATGAGTCCATGTTTGACTTCAAGATTTTCACAGGATAATCCTTGCATAATTTACTTGATTCTAGAGTAGTTTCAGCCCAAGTTGAGGACTACCCCCAATCATGTCATTCCCCTTTAAAAGGGTTGAAATTAGTATTGTAAGTGAACTAGTACAAGTTATTAACCTGTTCACAACTACTAGTCACACAAAATTGTCCTGAGGTTTATGTAGAGGTGCCAATTTACAGCTTTATCAAATCATTGTCAATGGGATAAATTCAGCCCTTGTTCAGCTGTAGGAGATTAGTGGAATTATTGAAATTGCAACATTAATGCTTACGAGTTTGGTCAGTCCTACATCAGAATATGGCCTAACAGCAGTTCTCAGTTTGTGGGAAGTGAAATTCGTATTAACAAAAACATTTGATGTCAGGTGAGAAAGCCCCCACATCTATTAAAACAAGTGTGCTCATGTTAGTGTTACAAAATTCTCTGGCAGCAAATGTACAGTTTCATGCCTCCCCTCCCCCCCCCCCTTGCATCACAATTTCTGCAGACATCAAACAACAACACTTTTGATGATTTCGTTTGCCATTGTTCTTTCCTCTCCCATAGATCTCAGATAGCTCTGGGTGTCAATGAGGTCACCAGATCCCTGGAGAAAGGTCAAGTCCGTTTGGTTATGGTGTGTCGTTCCGCCAAGCCCGACCTGATGACCTCTCACCTCTGCGCTTTGAGTGCGACCCGCAACTGCCCCGCCGTAGCTGTCTACCACCTGAGCGATACATTGGCACCTCTTCTCAACCTGAAAGTGGTGCTTGCAATTGGTTTCAAGGTACAGGAATAATAAAGATTATGTTCATGATTTGAACTCTAGCTGTATTTTTGTAATTTCCAAAAGTAACCCAATAAGCTGACGATGAACACCGGGCAATTTTCAGTAAAACCTGAAACAAAATTTGAATCTCTTTTTTTCTGGAAAAAAATGTACAT
This sequence comes from Eucidaris tribuloides, assembly GCA_001188425.1. Classification (NCBI taxonomy): domain Eukaryota; kingdom Metazoa; phylum Echinodermata; class Echinoidea; order Cidaroida; family Cidaridae; genus Eucidaris; species Eucidaris tribuloides. The sequence continues at coordinate 5,895 of JZLH01S0476399.1, forward strand.
ACAACTGTAGTTATGTGATAGTGTTCATGGTAGATATTATGTTTGTTGGGCAAGCTTTGTTTGGAAAACAATGGAATTATTTTATACTCTGCATATAAAGATCTCTCTGCATATACTCAGAAATTCAAAAAGGTTTTGGATGTTCATGGTCGGTCAGCGAGCAGTTAAACATTGTTATGCAACACTATTTTGCACACACCAAAATGTTCCAATCAAGCAAAAGAAACTAAAATCATTTTAATGTTCACATAAATCTGAATTTGAAATATTAAGTAGACTGCACTTCAGCTAGTGTTTAAAGTTGATTGAATTCTTTGCTTGTATTTATTCTGATCGTAACATGTCTGCTATGAGAATGAATATGTTTTTACAATACTTCTTATTACTGATATCTTTGCATTGGTTTAACTATTTTTGCTGATAATATAAGTTCAAAATAGTTAATCTTGTGAAAAATCAAATTTATATCATTGTACTGGTAATAGTGTTTGCACATTTCAATGAATATTATTTTTTGGTTATTCAACAGTCATAGATTTATATTTAATAAACAATTTTATTTCATCTTCTACATTTCAGAAAACAGCTGAACCTGCGGCTTCAACTGAATTTGACAAACTGGTAGCCTTTGTGGTCGAGCGATGTCCTCCCATACACATTCCCTGGCTGGACTTGCAAAGTCACTCCCCTAAAGATCTGGCAGACATCATATCCAGAGACCTGTTTAGGACTCAGAAAGGACAAAATGTGAGCCCATCGAAAGGGCAGAAGAAGACACTTCAACAAAATCAGAGTCAGAATATGTCAGTGTCTGTGGAGAATGTGACACCAGTTGATGTGACAAAAGACATTGAACAATCCACGAGTGATAAATCGATGAAGAAATCTGAAGTGGACTTAATGCAGGGGCAGTGTGAGGCAAATACTGACGGCAAAGCGTTTACAAAGAAGGAACTGCCAAAGACGAAGAAACGAAAGTTGGAAGAGTCCAGTCCGACAAACGAGATCAGCAGAAGAAAGAAGAAAAGCAAAATTGCTAAAATGCAATATGCATCGGCAAATATCAAACAGATTAAGATAATCAGTAAAGTGTTGAAAGGGAAGAAGAAGAAAGGGAAAAGAAAATGATGTAAGAGGAACAGTGTGGGTCATTGTGGACAAGCTGGATGTGAATTCGTTCAAACTCACATTTTGGCCTTTTTTATAGCATTTAATGATAATTCTTCTACTTAGTTGTGACAAAACTGGTGAACAGATATAAAGAGAAACATTTTTTTTGTGTGTAGATATGTTTAGTGATGACAAATTGCACATGAAGATCTCTGTTTTGTTCTGGAGAGTGGGGTTGGGGATGTGGGTTGAGTTTGTACAGGTGACTCCCATTATAATAAAGTTCTCTGGACCAGCAATTTCCTTTTGTTGTATGGAAATTTTGTTATAACCAAACAGTAAAAGTATATAAAGATATATAGTTGATAATTTTGGGATCTGAATTTCTACTTCATTGTAACAGTAATTTCATTTTAACCTAGTTTGTATTAACGGGGGTGCACTGTACCGCGTTTGGTGGACTTGAGCTCAATTACATTCAAGTTACTTTCTACATTTCATTCCAGAGATGAGTAAGTTCTCAGAAGCTTTTCATTATCATTACAATAGCCTGCTAAAGACAACCAGAAATAAAGCTTTTTTCATGTTGATTACAGCCTGGGCAGAAGGTAGCTTGTGCAAAAATGTCATAAACTCTTAACATGTATCTAGGGGCCCGGGGGGGGGGGGGGGGGTTGGGGAAGGCCCCCCCTCGACATTTCGCGCAATACGTTCGCAACGCTAAACGCTCTCGCCGCGATGTTTCCTGACTTTTTCCTCTGAATCTCCCGCATCTTTTAAGCTTTTACTGATTCAAATTGCTAAATTTCATGCTGTTTATGATCGCATAAGTGTCACCGACAAATTTCATCGAAAAAACAATGAAAAACAAAAGGTTGAAAAAACAAAGAAATACATAAATTGCAAAAACAATAAAATACATAAGAAAATTCATCTGATACTCTCGGCAACTTCTTCCTGACACAGTAGCCCTTCGCTGAGCAACCACTCTCAACCAAGCGTTTACCACCAAAAACTGAGCACATTCCTGAGATTCTATTCTAGTGATCCAACCTTTAGATACAAACGTCATCCATTTCAACACATATTAATTGCATGCCCATAATTAGCCATAACTCCGATAAACAACGACTCTTCTTCCATGAAAAAAATAACTTATCAAATCTTCTGTAATTAGCCTCGCCCCCCGCGGCCGAACGTGCGGCCAATCTTTCGTCGCAGTCTGACTGGCCGGAGATCTCAAGGGGGGCCTGGCGAGGCCCCGCCCCCCCCCCCCCACCCGTATGATCCTCCCAAAAGTACCCCGGCTTAGTTAGGGTTAACATATTATGCATTTTTGAACATTGACACATTGAGCAAGTTTTTGAGGGTAGCATTTTGTCACCCTCATAAAAATAATTGCCTAAGTCAAAATTTTACCAAAATCAGGTTTTTACCTCGGTCTAATCTGCTGGCTGAGATACAGCTACTGGTAAAGTTGCCGAACTCATATTATATCCCCAAGTGGTACAATCGTCCACTTAGACTCAAGAGAGTTGATTAACTGCACGTTCTATTGTCACATCCAACTTGTTTTTATCATTTTTCTCAAAACTATAAAATAAGACTTGGGCAAGTAGTTTATGAGGGTGACATCTTGTCAAGTTCAAACAACTGACATATACAATGTTGAAAAAAAGTTTTGTGTACAAAAGTTGTAGATTTTTACCCTTTCTAAAAATATGTTTTTATGATAATGTCAAGATTTTAGAAGCTACAAAGGTCTGTAAAGTTCATTATTTGGAATCAGTAGATGTCCATGAACATACAGTTTCCCCTATTTCACAGAAAAATATTTGATAAAATGTCTCATTTGTAGGAAAATATCCGATATAGACCTACAATTTTGTGAGTGATTATTCCTTTATGATACAAAAGTGTATTAACTCTTAATGTGCTAAAGTCGCAGATCTGCACCACATAATACACATAAAGTCCATAGAGGTCGAAATCTTCCGGCATGTTAAGAGCTTAAGGTTAGTGACATGATTGGGAATACTGGAAAATGCCTGAAGAACCAAATGATTTGAAAAACCAACTATACACCAGCTGGAGTAGGTGTCCCAGCTGGAAGGATATGTCTGTAATTTGTTTACTTAAGGAGAATCAAGCATGAACATACTCCTATTGTAATTCTATCGTGCCCCGATAGATATAACAAGCCATAGACAGCTACACAACAGGTTTGCCTGCCACAAGGTACAGATGACTCCGCATAACTCGACTTCGCATAACTCGATTTATCGCCTATGTCGTATATTTTTGGCAGTCCCAATTTGCTCTGTGCTTTTTCAATTCGAAGTTTATCTTGTAAGTCGATTTTTAAAATCAAATTTCACCTATCTCGAACATATTTTCAAGTCCATAAAGGAGCAAACGTGTTAAATCATTTGCCTAGGTCAAAGTGGCCATAACTGTCATTCTTGATGGTCTTGGGTTGACCTTTTGATCTCTGCCTGTCAGCATGACCGTAAAGATGTCATAAATTTCCCATTTCCTCTCTGCCTTTTTCATTTTTCCCTGTACATTGGTACAGTTTTGACAGCCTCTAATTTCCTATACATGTTTCCTTCATCTCTAACATAGAATTGTATACAAAACTGCAACTTGAATATTGAATATCGTGTAAGTCGACGTGATTTGTGTGGTCCCCAGTGATTCGACTTATGTGAAGTTTACTGTATATTTACATTAGTTATTTTAGAATGAGCCAACGTTTGACTACAAGATTCACAGCAAAATCCTTGTACAGTTTACTTGATTCTAGAATAGTTTCAGTTGAGGACTACCCCCAATCATGTCATTTACCTTTAACAAGTAACATTACTTTATATTTATAACATTACTTTACATTCTTTTTAACAATTTTTGAAAAGGGTGAAAGGGTGTACCATTTGTGGAGCAAAATGACAACTTAAGGGTTAAGAGTGTTGTTGAGTGTAATTGGAATCTGTTGGATTACTTGCTCCTTGAAACACGCTGCAATGTTTATGAACATTATTTTTTGTCAACCAACATAATGCATCAAATAATTCCTGTGCTTCCTGAGCATTGTTAAATTATGGGTAAATATTTTGTATTGATTATGCAATTAAAGCTGTCTGTGATGTGGATAAATATGCAGTGATTTTAAATGAATTGACTGTACTTACATAGGACTGAGCGTGTGGGTTTGCATACAATTATACACATGCCTACATGGGGTGGGGCCAAAATATCCTACATGCCAGGAGAGTATATGCCGTCCATTTCACCTCACATATGAGTTGAGCTTCACGTATGTGTGTTACCCCCCCCCCACTCCCCAAGACACAGACATACACACATAAATATACAGACCCCTACAGACACGTACACGTATACAGCCATATCCACACACATGCACATGTGCACACTCACACACACACAAGCTGCTTTGTCATTTGTCCCATAAAATTATTTGAACTTAATGATTGGTACATGTAAACAAATTAAGAAATTGTGTTCAAGTATCATTTATGTGAATTTAATTTACACATTCTTTAAATGTTTGGGGAGAGGAAGGTGGGGGGGGGGGGAGACACAGAATGCAAATTCAAATATGTTTCTTGGACTGTTTTTAGCATCCGGCCCGAAGGGCCCGATGAGCTGTATGCCATTGCGTGGCGTCCGGCGTCGTCCGTCCGTCCACAGTTTTGAAAATGCTTCTTCCTCGTCATTTCTCAACCGATTTTGATTCTGATTGTTTCATATGATAGGGCTAGGTGGGGGATTTAAACTTCTACAGCAGAATCGTGAAATTCATTATATTTTTTAATTTATGCAAATTTATTCGAAATCACAAAAAATGCTTCTTCTTCCTTCATTTCTCAACGATTTTGATTTTGATTGCTTTATTTGGTAGGGCTGAGTTATGCACATTAAACTTGTACACAGAATTTGAAATTATACTCCATTGATTAATTATGGTAATTTATGCAAATTTATTCCCCAAATAACAAAATTGCTTCTTTTCCCAATTTCTTGACCGATTTTCATTCTGTTTGTTTGATCTGATAGGGCTAGCTAGGTGGGGCTTCGAGAACTTCTGCACAAAAATTTTGAAATTAATCAATTATGCAAATTTAAAATTAATCAATTATGCAAATTTAAAATTAATCAATTATGCAAATTTATGGCAAATTTTTCGAATTCACAAAAAAATGCTTCCTTCTCCTTCATTCTCAACCATTTTAATTGTGTTATTTATTTGGTAGGGCTGAGTTATGCACATTAAACTTCTACACAGAATTTTGAAATTATATCCATTAATTAATTATGGTAATTTATGCAAAATTAATCCAAAAATAAAAATTGCTTCTTCTCTCACATTTCTTGACCGATTTTCATTCTGTTTGTTTGATCTGATAGGCTAGGTGGGGGCTTCAAGAATTCTACACAAATTGTGAAATTAATCAATTATGCAATTTATGCAATTTATTCAAATCACAAATAAAATTTAAAAAAATGCTTCTTCTCATTCATTTCTCAACCAATTTTGATTTAGTTGCTTTATCTGGTAGAGCTAAGCTTGGTACACTAAACTTCTACCAGAATTTTTAACTGTTGCTCATTAATTAATTATGGTAATTTATGCCAAATTTATTCCAAACAATAACAATTTATTTCAGTTCTTATTCATATCAAGTACCTATTAATTTGGTTCCACTTCAAATGTGCTTTTCCAACAACAAAAATCAGTATGGAGCCCCGGAAGGGATCCGGGATGCAATCATATATAATTCATGTAAGTTATTATTATTTTTTATATTATTATTTTTTTTTTTCATGTCCCTTCCAGGCATGAAAATAATATTTTTCTCACTCGAATTTTTTGTATTACTCATGTTCCTTCCGGACATCAAATTTTAATCTTTTCACAGTATAAATTGTGCACATGAAATTTCGGATATATGATGTTGCGAGATGCCGCGATGAGCGCTACGTCATTGACGTTTTCTAGTTTTTTTTCCTGTTTGATTGTTTCATATAAGCCAGAGCTTGATTAGATAGTGGCGCACATCAGTATCAGGATAACAAGTCACATGATGAATAGGTTAGATTGAGATTCTAGATGGATGTTCTTATTCAGTTTGAAAGATGGATTTAAAAAGGTACTTGTGAAAAGAGTGTCATTATGTGAGTATGTACATGTAGGTATGTTTGTACCAGTATGTATGTGTTATGTGTGGTGCGTGTTGTAAGTTATTGCATGGTTGTATGTACATGTAGTGTGTGCGTGCACACAAGTGTGTGAGTGTGTGTATCAGTATTATGTATATGTGTGATGTGGGTGTGTGTATCAGTATTATTGTATGTATATGTGTGCATTGGTGTGTGTGTAGTTTGTGTAAACTGTGTATATGTTCTGTGTTGTGTGTGTGTGTGTGTGTGTGTGTGTGTGTGTGTGTGTGTGTGTGTGTGTGCGCGCGTGCGTGCGTGTGTGTGTGTGTGTGTGTGTGTGTGTGTGTGTGTAGGCTTAGATGTGCGTGGGTGGGTGGGTAGGAGGGAGTAACGTTAATTTTATTAACTAATCTTTAAAATTTTTGTCTAAAATGCATCAATCCACTGTGCTCCAGCTGCATATCTGTATTTCTTATATTAAGCTATCGGGGGGGGGGGGGGAATAATCAACGAGCAGTGTTGTAACCAAGTCATTTTTTTCTCAAGTAGAGTCAAGTCGCAAGTCATTCTGTCTCAAGTCAAGTCAAGTCGCAAGTCAAGTCAAGTCAACAAGTCAACAACATCAAAAATTGTGCCCCAAAATAAACAACTCCGCACAGTCTTTGCTGCAGATGAGAACACATTTATTCAGATGGCCGTTGAATAAAAGAAAGGACATCTAGCGGGTGCATATGGACCAAGAATAAGGAGTTTTTAAAAATTTTATAAACAAAAACAAAAAATACATCGCTCATAATCATGCATACGTGTAAGTCACTTTTTCTCAAGTCAAGTCAAGTCGCAAGTCATTCTGTCTCAAGTCAAGTCACAAGTCATTTACCCACAATTAACTCGAGTCAAGTCGCAAGTCAGAAAAATTGGCGACTCGAGTCTGATTCGAGTCAACAGTCCGAGTTCGAGTCCCAACAACTCGTCAACGAGACACGGGCACCCCTTGAGCTGTATGAGGGGGGGGGGGGGCGGACGGGGGACGTGGGGGTCACTGTTGAACAAGACCAACTACATGTACATGCGAGTCTGTTTAAGCTGCCGTTTGAGGAGGGGACGGGTCGGGGGCCAGAGTTAACATGCACCTTGAGTCTCTGTAGTGCTCTCAAGGAGGGGACTGGTGAGACCACTTTATTCAAATTCAAGAACCACATAAAAAAGAGCAATGCATACAGTAACATTAGCATTACAAATCAAATCACTCTGAGGTGGACATCATGCTCGTAGATATTTTTGTTTTCATCTTCCTGTGTCATAAATGGCATTAACCGGGTAGATACAGCCACAGGTAGGTCTTACATTGTTTTGGGTACACGGAACTAATTATTTTATGCCCAATCACGGATGTAACTCGCTTTCCAAAATCGGTCCCGAGCAAATGTGACAGCTATCGACGGATCTCCAATAAACATTCATCGCTTTCTTCAACTTATTCTGATAAGTTGTATGCAGCGGATAATGTTACGTGAATAGGGGGAGAGATTAGCACCTCAAGTAAACTACGATCGCAGGGGTGTCAATCCTGGTTTGAAGGGGGCAGGGGGCAGTCCCCCATTGAAAATGATAATGGGGGCAAACTTCATTTTGCCCCCTCCCCCAATAAAGTAGACAACCTGAAAAATTAATCAAACGTAATACAAGAATATGTTAAGTATAATGCAAGGCACTACAAAACAAACATACGCAATATTCAAATTTTTAACGCTCTCTTCCCGCTCACAAAAATCCTATTGCAATTTTGCGCCGGAAATGTTGACATGTTTCAAACTTTTGCCCCCCCCCCCACACACACAATCTAAAAACTGCCCCTGTATGCTCGCATAAGCCTAAGTGCAAGCTTGTCACTACACTTGCTTGTGATATGAAGTGAACGAATAAAAAGTATTACGGGTGTGTACAAATAAAATATGAGTAGATCATATTCATAATTAGAGTGTATTTTTTATTTACTCAATTACCTATTGAGTATTTGTTACAGAATGACTCAGATGACCCGAGTTCTTATTTAAAATGAATAGGGCGAGACCGTATGGCTTCAATAAATACATAATTCTTCTCAGAAACCCTACATTGAAATCATGAAAAAACTAATTAGGTGAGGTATAGCCTACAGATCGAGATACTGTGTGACTTTTCAAAGTTTTGATTAAATATATCATAGAGATATGATACTTGAAATACTTAGTATCTATGAAATATATATCTGGCGCCCTCTTTCGACGACAACTCAAATATCAATCCTTGTTACAGCATAATTATTACACTAGTAACTGATCATAAATTTCATAGTTTTACTTTTCTGGGCTATATATAAATTAAGCAGTTAACTCGGGTGGTTTTTTTTTCAAACATGTAGGTTCATGATAGCGTTCATATAACCAAGTAACAGGCAGAAGAACTATTTCCTAAATATCCTGTTCAATTTCAGTGGAGTGCTGATCTGCTTGTCATGCAAATTTTATAAGCAGAGTTTCCATCCAGGCCGACATAAAACAACAACAAAAGTAACTACCCCTTTTTCAAAATACTACAACCTTTTAAAGAAACGGTTTTGAGCAAAACAATTTAGCAAGTGTGTTCCTGCACTGATTGACTAACTTCTGTGTGCAAATGTGATTGATCCGTCAAGTTAATGCGTGGGTGAGCACAAGGGCGCCGGAAGCGGGGGGGGGGGGGCAGAGGGGGCACTTGCCCCCAAATAAAATTTTTGGGGGCAAAACGAGTTTTTGCCCCCCCCCCCCAATGTGCCCCCCTGAAAGGTGAAAAATAAATAATTAAACAATTATTTAAAGAAAAATGAGCAATAAAGGCAATTTTCTTGTCTAAAAATTGTCAATTTCAATATCTGAAAATGCAGAAATTTTCGCCCCAAACGGGGCACTTGCACTTACTATCAGTAAATTTGGTGATAGATTGGTGGCCTCTCGCCTTCGGCGAGTGTGCCCCCGTGAAACCACCTTTAGTAAACCCTTCATTTTGTTTCCTTTCTTCTAAGCGTTCTAGCAATATAAGAGTATTTTTTCATTGCTCTAAACCAAGCGGTCACGTTTAAGCTTTTAATGAATACATTTCAGACTAAAACCGAATGGCAAAGTAAAAGTGGCTCAGCATGCAAGTGATATATATATTCTCAAAGAATAATACATATTGGCTAATAAGCTCACATTCATTTGTGACATACATTGTACGTACGTTCATGAGAAATGAAATTTATGATGATTCTGAGCTCTCGCTCGGGTCGTTCTCGAATATAAATATGTATAAATAAATGTTTCTGAAAGGATATTGCATGACAAATGTGACTTCTGTTATTTGAGTCAATACGAGCGTAATACAAAATTTAATTGATCAGACGTGAACATCTGTATACATTCTGAAGCGCTCGCTCGCTCTGCTCGACTTAGTAAATGAATAGTTTCATAACCTTCGCAGGTAATTTTTTATTATGTTTAATTCCCTAGAAATTTGTTTTGAATCTCTATATAAACCGACTTCTATACTCTATTTTTTTTACAAAAATTCCTTAATATACCTTTAATATGTTTTTACCATGCCCAGAATCACGTATTTTCTTTGTCTATTTTCAAAATTTCCTGCCGTGGGAGGGGTATCCCCCTCCACACCCTCCCCCGCTCGGTTGATTCGCTCTCTCGCAAGTATGTCTGACCAAATCTCAAAAGTGAAAAAACATGTATTTACCATGCCTATAGAAAACGTCTTTGCTATGCGTATTTCATAAAGTTCAGGATACCACCTCCCCAGGTCGGTCGCTTTCGCTCCCTCGGATAGTATGACTACTTAATTACAGTTTTGTTACATACTTCCATCGTACATCTTTTTGAAAACCTGACTACACAATCCCCAATAATCTCTATAAATATACTTTAAAATATGTATTTACCATGCCTAGAACCAGCGTCTTTTCCATGCATATTTCAAAAAAGTTCCTACCATGGGAGGGGGTATCCCCCTCCCACACCCCCGGGGCTTCGGTTTCTTCAGAAGTATGACCCATTACAGTTTTTCACATACTTCCTCTACATCTTTTTGAAAAATTGACATTACAGATGATTATCCTTATAATTTTTTTTAGAAAGTACATGTAGTAACTTTAAAATATGTATTTACCATGCTAGAATCACGTCTTTGCTATGTGTATTTATCAAAACAGTTCCTATCGTTCCCCACCCTCCCCCGCTCGGTCGTTGGGCTCCTCGCATGTTTCCGTCAAGCCCTCCATAGCTCCCTATAATTTTCTGCTCTAGAACCGCGCTTGCCCACACCCTCTTCCCACGCTCGGTCGCTTCGCTCCTTGAGCCGATGATCTCACACCGTTTCATAAAATGTGCCCCATCGAGATTTTGCCCCTCCAAAACTAAAAGTGTTCGGATGCGCCTGGGTGACGCCGTATGAAGCATGAAAATGTCACTTTTCACCAATAGTCAAAAGGGTCATTTTGAGGGATTTGTGATGCAGGATTTCGACAAAATTATGTTTCTGTTGAATGATTTAGCCTATTTGTGATAATCACCTATCATTGACCCCTTACGCCTCTTTTGCCACTTTTCGCGATAATTGATGCACCACGCCATACCCCGTGGTACGTTGTACCCCGGGGTAGACTGCTCGTTGTGCCAGCGCCGGCCTCTTGTGTTAATAAATTGTATTTTTTTTCAGTTATGATCGACATGAAATCAATGTGATGATGCAGAGGCTGTTGCAACGGCACAACAAACAGAGGCATAACTTACGAAAAATAGGTAAAATGAATTTAAATGTGTTTACTTTGTCACCCTTATTTCATAACTTTTACATAAAATTTTTGTGTAACCAGGGTACAGTGCTGAAAAATAAATAAATAATTCAACAAAATGGCGAATTTCTAGTTGTACCCCGGGTATGGCAGTGGTGATTATTTTACGCTTCAGTGAGCTCAATTAAAACATTTCCATCCTTCCTCAATTTGGAAATTGTAAAATCCATTAAGTTAATTGAAAAAATTGAAATCCGATATTTTTCAGCAAAATGTATCTTTACATGTTGTACGAACATAATAGGTTCTGACCATGTCATGGTTCAGTTAGGACACTTTATAAATAAAGCAAAAAATGTCATTATTTTATCATTATTTTGGCATAAGAGATGACTACTGTAACTTTTAAAAAGTGACATTTTTGTCTTTAATGCATGCTCACTCATGTATGTCTTGACGGATTAATCTTATTTTCACACAAAGATTAGTCAATGAGTGCAGAAAAATTTTGCTAAAACTCATTTCGTTAAGAAATTATGGTAGTTCGAAAAAGGGGTAGATACTTTTTTGTTGTTTGTATATTTCAACCAAAACTTTGACAACTAATACGAATATCTCTTGTAAACCTTATCCAAATTTGCTCAGACTTTCCTAGATGGGTTTTTAGTCCTGCTTCTTTTGAATCTACATCAAAGAACAATGCAATGGAGTAAGCCGGCTTGGGCATGAGAAGGTGGAAACTAATGTTTAGAAAATCAGCTGTTAAAAGCAGAAATGAGGGGTGCATATTTCTTTTTGCTTGCCAGGAGCGGAACTCCTCTAGGCCCCGGGGGGGGGGGGGCGACTGTCATTACAAGGTGTACACCATGTGCATGTGAAAAACCAAAATCTCGTAAACCGGGTTGTTTTTCACGGATGGACAATGTACGCACGTACAGAGGGTATCAAAATCGCAAAAATCAGGAAAGGGGGGGGGGTGTAAAAGGCTACTTGAAAAGGGGATCTTTTCAGATACTTGTTTATGGTATTCTAAGATCGCAGGATAGTTACTTGTTTAGAGTCCATTTGGAAAGTCCGTATACACGACAGGGTGACTAGATGTCCCGTATTTCCCGGAATCGTCTCCTTTTGCTCCGTTGTCCCGGCGTCACGACCAACCCTTCCCGGGACGCCTTTTAGTCCCGTATTTCAGATTGTTGAACAAAGCACATAAAAAGTGAAGAATTTTCATCAAATAATCAATAGAAAACGAAGTAGAGACAATAATATGATCAAAAACATGTTACAAGTGTGCTAAAATGCATGTTTTGCACCCCAGATCCTAAATAAGGTTTCTTACAGTGGGCGGGGGTGCCCCATTACCCCCCCCCCCCGCGGCCGGTCGATCCGCTCCCTTACTTGCATCATGTTTTTCTCGAACATGTATTTCATTTTCTGAAATCTGGTCACCCTGATACACGAGCATGGTGTACACCTTCTGATGACAATGGCCCCGGGCCTCTGGCTCAGCGCGGGGGGGGGGGGGGCATACGTGCATCCCTCAGAGTACGCCCTTGACAATGGCATGAGCATTTGAAAGTGCCTCAAGAGCCAAACTCGGGGAGGATTTGTCTTGAATTTATTTACTATTATGTTAAGCCCTCATAGAAATTGAATCCAAGGCTCAAGGCTGTACAACAAATTTACCTGTCACAACGAATACTGGTGGTATTTGTTTTGAAATGATAAAAACAAGTTCACCACAAACTTTTCACAGCAGAATCTATAGTTGACTTGATTTTAGAATAGTTTTAACACAAGCTGAGGAGGCTTCCAATCATGCTCTCTCATAAAATTTAACAATAATAAAGAATCTGGCCGACCATCTGACTCATTTAAAGTCACAGGCTAACAATGATCCACAGTTCAGGCGCGGATCTACGTACGGGGG
>JZLH01S0476425.1:8788-19767 GCA_001188425.1 Eucidaris tribuloides
AGAAAATGTTAACATTAGACACTCACAGGATCAACAGTTCCTCAAGATTCCCGAGAGGTTCGATGTCTGATATCACGTTGTTCTCAAGGCGCCTGCATTGTACACAAAGTGAGGAAAGAAGAGGACGGGGTGAAAAATCTTCAACTAATTCTTTCCAATTTTAGCTTCAACACGATCGTGTTTGTTAACTGTAATCGTTTTGTAACTAAGTCACCAGAATGTGATATGTCTACCTCACCGATTCTGTTTTTATCAAGTTGTTCTAATTGTAGTACTTCACTCTATATGGCATGTCTTGTGTATGGCAGAGGAACTATTTAGCAAATGTTACATTCCATATCTTTAGTTTTAACCATTGTTTTCTCGTTAGTTTGTCTTGACTCTTGCCTTGTATTTCTTTCTGTGCATATCCTTCTACATAATTTTGCGAAACGCGCTGTATCCTCATGATCGACCCATGTTTTCTTTAACTCAATTACCATTTTCACTATATTCAATGAAAGAATATGTAGTATGCAATCATGTACGTCTAATCAAAATTACACGGTTCACTATACGGCGCTCTAATTCAACACATGTCACCTAACTTATCTAAACTAATCTCACATGATGTATATTTTGAAATGGTATAATCTTATACATATATACTGTGTTTCTATTGTAATTGCATCTATGGCTTCTTCCGAACTCCCATTTAGTCTGGCTTTATGCAATATATCTGCCTGGTATTTATCATTTTGTGTAATTTGAATTCAAACTCTTATCTAAACTATACATAAGTAGACGACGTGTTAATTCTAGGTCAATGTGGCGATTCACACATGTTTACATCATAAAATCACAGCCATTACAATCTCGTTAGTTTCCTGTTAACCCGTTAGAGACTAAGTACGAGTTAACTCGTGTTGTGGTCTATGGGAAATGCGTGTTATAGTGAAATCAAATCGTCTCCAATGGGTTAAGTTCGATGCTTGAAACCATATTGTTGTAAAGATATCGGTATTATAAATCATATATCGAGGGAGAATGAGAAAACTGGTATAAACTAAAAGTGGCTGTCAGCTAACTGTAAACAATGGTCTGAATACAATTCTGTGCAATTACATGTATTACATGTGATACTGAATGGGGTCATACTGGAACCAAAAAAAAAAATACACAAGTCATACTTCTTGGATTAATAAGATACAGATTGCCATATGCCGTTGTGTAACTGGGGTTTCAACACGTTGAGGCAATAACATGTTTTGTAAATATGTAAGATTAATAATCAAGGTTACAGAGGCCACGATCTAAATAACCTAAATTTTAATTTGTGTGAAGTCCAACAGGACTGTACTCTAACTTTCTGATGTTTCCGTTTGGACATATCTACACTTTTGTTGATGCTTGTAGATTCCCGACATTGATTTGAATGACGGAAACTAACTGAATATGTACAAACCGACTGGCTTTATAACCAGACAACATGAAAGTTTAAAAATGTGAGAATCAGTGGGTTTAACAAAAAAATATCAATTCTAGTTCATCAGATTGCTTAGAAAATGTTAACATTAGACACTCACAGGTACCGCAATGCCTTAAGATTCCCGAGAGGTTCGATGTCTGATATCCTGTTGTTGTCAAGGAACCTGCATTATACACAAAGTGAAGAAAGAAAAGAATATACGGGTGAATGTACAGTGATCGTCATTTTCTGCCAATATTGTTTTAACACAATCGTGTGTAATAACATGTATTCGTTGTGTCAATCGCCAGAATCTGATGTGTCTGCCTCACCGATTCTATTTGGGTTTACCTATCATGGCCGTGATGGCCGACCTTTAGAAATGCACTCCATACCAGACAAATGTCTTGTGCAGGACAAAGGAATTACATAGCTCATGCCGTATTCCATATCTTTTGTGTTAGCATTGTTTCCTGCTACTTGTTTACACTTGTTTACATCATAGACCCACAGCCATTGCTATCTCGCTAGTTTTCTGTGAATTTCAATGCTTCATACCCTGTGTAAAGATATTGGTATTATAAATCATATCTTGAGGGAGAATGAGAAAACTGGTATAAACTAAAAGTGGCTGTCAGCTAACTGTAAACAATGGTCTGAATACAATTCAGTGCAATTACATGCGTTACATGACTTACTGAGTGGGGTCATACTGGAATCTAAAAAAAGGTTTATCCACGGATACTTCTTGGATTGGATTACGTAACTGGGGCTTTAACACGATGAAGCACTAATGTTTTGTAAAATAACAATGTAAGATTAATAATCAAGGTTGCAGAGGCCGCGAGCTAATCGACCTAATTTTAGGTTTGTGTGTAGTCCAATAGGACTGTACTCTAACGTTTGGATGTTTGTGTTTGACATATCCATACTATATAATTAATGCTCGTAGATTTCCGGCATTGATATCAATTACGGAAACTATTTGAATATGTACGAACCGACTGTTTCTTATGGACAGACAAAAGAGAAGTTTAGAAACGTGAGAATCAATGGCTTTAACAAAAAAATATGTCAATTTTTGTCGATCGGATTGCTTAGAAACTATTAACACAAGACACTCACAGGTACCACAATGCCTTTAGATTCCCGAGAGGTTCGATGTCTGATATCCTGTTGTTGACAAGATTCCTGCATTATACACAAAGTGAAGAAAGAAAAGGACATACGGATGAAATCTACAGTGATCGTTATTTTCTGCCAATATTGCTTTAACACGATCGTGTGTATTAGCATGAATTCGTTATGTCGGTCACCAGAATCTGATGTGTCTGCCTCACTTCTTCTATTTGGCTAGCCATATATCTGCCGTGGTGGACTTTTGTCTTAATAAAACAATTTCACTCAATACATGACGTCTTTTGCATGACAAAAGAATTCTATATAGCCCATGCTTCTTTCCGAACATTTTCAGCATTGTTTTCTAGCTGATTTGTCTCGTGTGCACTTTATGGCGTTAATTTCTGGTAGATTTCATAGATGCGGTGATTGCGGTATATAACGGTGTCATTTTTTTGAGACAAATAAGCGGAGGGCCGAAGTCAGAAAATGAGGGTTTCGTTTCACCCCCTGTACAAACTAAGTAGACTATGTTCATTTTCAAGCTTATAGAGTAACAAACAATATTCAAGAGGTCTACCTCAAAAAATTTGTTGCGAACACCTCCAAATCCAAGATGGCGTCCAAAATGGCCGCCATTTTGATAAATGTTCAAGTTTTTAAGATAAACTTTGTTTGAAAGGTCCAATCCCCTATAAATGTGATGTCATTTTAAAGCAAATTAAATTTCCTACAATTTGATACCACACTTAACACCTTTTAGGGTGACTTTCATTGTGATTTTTGGTCAAAAACCTTGTTTTTTGACATTTTTCCCAAAAATCTGAAATATAAGGAATGCATATTTTCTCATAAATCAAGATTTCATGAAAAACATGATGCCATACTTTTCCAGAATTTGCCCAATTTGGCCACCCTGTATTATGACTGTTGCACCTTACATCACAGGCTGGGAACAACGGGGACACTTATTCTGCTACCCACTTTAGAAGGAACATTTAACTAAGACGTTTTTTTTTATATTGTTTTCTATATCAGGTTCCTTATTGGTACGCCAGACACCTTGCAATGACGATACATTATTAGTTTTGACTTTACTGTTTTGTTTCTTTATTTCTTTCTCTTTAGTTTATTTTACTTTCACTGCACATCCTTCTGTTTCGCTTTGTGCTTTATCCGTCCTTCTAGATTCAATTTACGCCTTGATATACTTTATACAAATTTAAAATAAAATTCAACCAGTTAGATTTAATTACGTAAGGGGGTCTACAAGTTGTACAAGCCTAGCTTCTTAGTAGGCCTCCTCGTATTTCAATTTATAATCTTTGTGGTTGTATATATAAATGTCTATTATAATTTAAATGAATATACACTATGTGGACGTTCATGTTCTATGTATTACTTTATATCATTTCTGATTATATTTTGTAATTATACTCATGTATTCTGTTGCTAAATAAACCCCAACACAGCGACAATAAAACAAATCAAATCAAAACAAATCAAATTTATACAGTTTTAACCCCCAAATCTGCTTCTTACCAAAAGTAATTAAATTATTTGTTTTTGCCTCAAAATGGCTCAAAACTCTATAAAGGTCATGAATGGGGCCAATTAGAGTGCTTTCATCGAATTCAGCACAAAATCCTAGATGGGATAAGACTTTCATACCTTCCCCAGAAAAAAAAAATCTAATTAAATCCAGTTATCTCCAGTGGTACATGTATAGCACAAAATACCATAAAAGTGTTGTTGCTAGACAAAGTTTTGTTGCTTGGCAACCATGTGGTCTACATGTAAACTTAAGAATACTTCAGGTTGCTATGGATTTTGTAAGGTTTAAAGATTAATACATATTATGTCATTTTCAGTATAATAATGAGCTTTTTCTCAACCCACAAGTAATTAAATGACTAATACACCTCGATCCTGACTCCTAAGTAATTATGCCATAAAAATTACATTTTTTAAGGTGTAAAAGGTTAATTTTAGTGTAGTATAACAAATTTCTTCGTAACATGTTGCGGTTGCTATTGTTATTTTCCAACTCTGACATCACTTAAGTATCAAATCAATGATATTGTAGTAATGAAAGGTATTTAGTATTGTTTTTATATAGTTATTAGTTTATTAGTTACAAACAGAAAATCTCATTCAAAATGGAAATTCACCCATTTGTGCATGAGCTGAAATGGTTGCTAGGGAAAATGATGTTGCTTGGCAACAAGATTAGATTAATATTTTTATGCTTAGTTATCCAGGACATTTCCATCTTTACATAAATAGTGGTTTCATACCCAAAAATGGTACATTAATAACCAAAACGATAAAATTACATGTAAAATTTTCATAGTGTAAAATTTTGTGTTTTTGGTACAAAAAGGGGCGTGGTCTATTCAAAGCTGTTTCCATGGTGATGCTACTCGTTACGGCAAATAATATGCTTAATTTTGAAAAATTCAGAAAATTTACTTTAAAATAAGGTATAATCTAGCCATAATCCAGTAGGGGGGGGGGGGATTAAACTCCTTAAATAAGCCGCTTTTTGGCCTCTCGCCGCTTACCTATTAGTATCATAACAAATGTAGTCTATGGGAATACAAAGTACATAACTAGTCTGGCTTCTAGACCTTTAGATTAACCTATCCTATATTGATAAGGAAAGTGTTACCCTCAGTCAACTGCTCTGACTCACATTAGTCTCTAGGAATAAACCTGCAAACTGAGGTCACATGGTGTGGGTGCTTTGGACCAGCACTGCTACGTATAGGGAGAAAAAGTGACAGGGTCTGGAATCAAGACTAGTACATAACACATGTACTGCCAAAGCTGCTTCAAAAGTAAATGCGAAGTTATCAGGACTGTGACCTTATAACTTTTGATCAAAAATAGGAATTAACTTCTAATTTTCACAAAATGTTGTTCGCACATTTGGGCAAATTCTGGAAAAGTATGGCATCATGTTTTTTTATGAAATCTTGATTTATGAGAAAATATGCATTCCTAATATTTCAGATTTTTTGGAAAAAATGTCAAAAAACAAGGTTTTTGACCAAAAAACTAAAAAACTAAGCCACTTTTGGGGGTTCGGCCCTCCGGTTAAAATGGCTTTTTGACCGTGCCATAAATTATTAGCATTGTTAAAAGTGGGGAGGGGTAGTGTGCATTTGAAATAACCTTCCCCCAACGCATTATCAAAATTTAGTGATGTATTTCCATTACATTTAACTTTTGAACAACGACGCAGATCTATCCCAAACACAAACGAGATAAAAGATATACGTCAATCATTAAAAATAGAGGAGGGACAATGCCCCCTCCCCCCCTTGAGAAAATCGAGGGGGCACGTCTCCCCGTCCCGTGAATCGTACGTCAGCTACCGACATAATCCATAACTTTGTTATAAAGGCAGAGGTGCTATTTATCTTCAAATCGAATTAATCATAACAAATGATTATACATGTAGTTGGTTTTGTGGTCTGGCACAGAGAAGAAACAGTGTATATATCTGGATACATAGCTCCATTATGATGCAATCCAAATTTTGTTTCTCTCCGTTCATGGCTATCAGTGGCGTACCGCGAGTCAACTCATTGGGAGGGCACCAGTCGCTCACCCAGGGGCTGTTTGGCATTTTGTGAGTGTTAAAGGCAGGGGATCTCATTTGCAAGCATCCCCACAGAAGAGGAAATGATAACCCATGCCCTTAGGCTGTTGATGAAGGGTATGTCTCTGAAATCTGGGGGTCAGGAATTACCTAGAATTTGAAAAATGTGAAGAAAAACAACAGCCGTTTAGTGTAGGTTTTATGGTAGGAATTTTTTCTCGCGAGAAAAATTCAAATCAGAGTCTAACGGTCACTATAATTCCACTAAAACTGAGTTTCTAGCTCCTATATTTTGCTAGAGGTTCCCAGATGGCATTTTCTTCTAAATGCCATTGTATTTACTCAATTTTAATTTTTAGGCATGCAAGAGATCCACTGCCTTTAAAGTGTAACCAATTTCAGTAATCTTGAAATCGTGTATGAAATTGTCATGTTTGGTGTTTTTTGTTTTGTTTTGTTTTTGTTGTTGCTTTTAGGAATAGGCCCTTTGTTTTTACTTATGCATTTCATTTAGTTAAAAGGGAATTCCGCGAGCGAGCGTAGTGAGATAGCGGTTTGGGAAAGTTTGAAACTCCAAGAAGAAAAACGCGTTTTGTGGTGTATTCTTGTGAAGTAATTCGAAATAATATCCGTAATGTGAGCACAAACACAGTAAGACCTATGTCATTGTTTATTCAGGCCTGTTTATTTTTTTCAGGAGGGGGTGCGAAGTCAATAAAAATATCTTTGATAAAATGAGGTGCTACAGAAATTTTTAGGCCTATTTGCGGGGATCGTCTGACTGTACTAACATGTGGGGATGAGGGGCCTGCCTCAGAATCCATATATGTTCCGGGCGGGGTTCAGGGGGAGGAGCTCACTGAAGCTCACGGGGTTCTATCAGTTTCGTGAGGCTATTTTGACTGTCTGGTAACACATTTTCGTAAAATGGACATTCAACTAAAAATAAAAATCACCCCCACTTTCAATGAAACTTGTCGGCACTTACGAAGGTATAATTTTTGTATTATGAAATGTTAATAAGGGATCATGTTAAAACATTGAGATAATTTGTCGCGGGTCAGGTGGCGGAGCCCCTGAAGTTCATGAGTTCTTGCGGTTTTATGAACACTTTTTGCCCCTCTTTTAAAGCTTTATATTTCGGAAATGAATAGTCGACAATAATTAAAAGTCACCCCTATTTCAAACATTTTTGCACTTTCTAATATAAACTGCTGATTTGTCGGGGGTCAAGGGGTTCCAGCCCCTGAAGCTCATGAGTTCCAGAGTTTTACGAGTACATATTGACCTTCTACTAAAACTATTGTTTCGTGACAGAACAGTCAATTATTAATTGCTAAAAACCATTCTGTGTACGCACCCGACGCACCCACGCATGCTACCGGCCTGTTATTCAGGTGGTATAACCTGGCTATCTGATTGAAATTAAAGCGTTACAAAGGCTACTCGATGGCAAAAAAAAATTAAAATTTTGTAGGAATGTAGATCGGCAGAAACTGGGAGGACGAATTTCAACACAATTGTTTGATTTTGATAAGTGTATCTTAAATATTGCCTCCGGTATCGCTGGTCGAGCGAGCAATTTTTAATGCGAAAAATATATCCTTTGGGAAAGGCGGGAGAAAAGAATGAGAAGGAGTAGGAGAAGAAGGAAGAAGAAGAAGAAGAAGAAGAAGAAAAAGAAGAAGAAGAGGAAGAATGAAGAGAAAAGAAGAGAAGAAGAAGAAGAAGAAGAAGAAGAAGAAGAAGAAGAAGAAGAAGAAGAAGAAGAAGAAGAAGAAGAAGAACAACAACAACAACAACAACAACTCATGGTCGTAAAATCATTCTGTCATGCATTATGACAAATGTAACTGGAGTACTTGTCAAGGCTTTTTGACAATGAAAATAGAAAAATAAGACAGTGGTAAGAAGGATTTAGCCCCATATTTCAGAAAGGACCCCTTCAAGTTGTAATTTCTTATTCTTTCGTAATTCTAAAGGCGGTATATTATTGCAAACATCCTGGAATTTTCTGTCACGCGACTTTTCAGTACATTGGATATTATGGAGAGAAGCCCATCATCTTTATATTATTAGCCTTATCCTCCTTACCACTGTCTTATGAAGAAAGGAGGCGCGTTCATCTTCGCGGGGTGGTGTCATCCTTCAGGGACCGCGTAAGATGAACACATTGGCATTTTTTTTGGAAGGCTTTCCAAACCATCAAAACCATTTCACGGGAAATATGAAACCGAATTACGATACTAGTGTGAATTAACACCCCACCCCTACAGGGAGGCGAGAAAAAAAATAAATTTATGTTCCCGCCCCTCTGCCGTGGGCGCTCCTGCATTTGATAATCTCTCCGCCTTGTAGAAGAAATGAGAAAGAATATTCATTGATTTCTTTTCCAATAATTTGGCATTTTCCAATAATAAACTTCATTAGGATAATTATAGAAAGAACCAACTCAAAATACATGCGTTATAGTGTATGTTGCAATACTTTTGAGCAGGGAGGAAATTTTACTGTCGCTTTAACAATTGGAATCAATTACTTGGTAGTCTAAAATACTGTCTTTATACTAAGACCGTATAATTTCCAATATATTAACCCTACGCTAACTGGGGGGGGGGTCAATTCACCCCCCCGACGAATTTCGCGACCATGCCGCCGCGTAAAATCATTTGACCGCGTCGCTCGCTAACTTTTTACTTTCAAGTCTTTCGCATCTTTTGAGACCATTTTCGCGAAAATCGGACATACATGTACCGTTACGACATTGCACGACTTTTTCTACATGCATGTCAAACCCCAAATTGCTCAAAAACGTGATTTCGTGTACAAAACCAATGGAAATTGTGTTTTCCGCCAAAAATCATAAATGTTTGATTATTTTTGCTTTTCTTTTACTGGTTGAAATCTATTAATTTTATGCTATCTATCATTGCAAAAGTGTCCCCAACAAATTTCATCGAAAAAACATACATAAGAATTTCACAAAACAATAAAGTACATAAGAAATTAATTCCAATTCAGCATTTTTTTTGTAGGTAATTGTGAGAAATGTCAGAATGTATATTTTCACCCAAAATTAGTATTCTACTAGTTGTTGTAAGTGAGTAATAGGCGAAAACATAAATTGTATGCACTTATCTGCAAATTAATTACTTAAAAATAGAAAATACAATAATTGTTTTGAAAACTTAACTATACAATCGTGTAGTTTACATCCGACTCTTTGTGCATGCAAATTTTCGCAGCGATCGCGGGATCGGCGGCCGAGATCTGAAGGGGCGGGGGGTCAAATTCGACCCCCCCCCCCAGTAAAAACCTGGTCAGAAATAGCCCAGTTAAAATAGGGTTAAACGGGGATTACTTTAGCGGCTCAATTTGTGTTTCAGCACATTACACCTTTCTTTGAAAAGTAGCATTATACTTTCAAACCACAATACAGCTATATTAAACTAGTCTCTTCAAATGTAAAGACAGAATTCATCAAATTGCATTATTGCAATTTAGGGAATTTGCCTCCCCATCCACACACACACAAAACAAACACACACTCTTTCTTCCACTCCCCTTGTCTGTTGTATGTTGATTAAAACATGCTTTAATAACACGGAATGTATGAGATGACTCGACATAACATTGGTTTGATTGAAATTCACCCTCACGATCATTTAACACATAGACGAATCAGCGTCTTTTAATTCATGCCTGATATTGATATAAATTATGTAATTCAACTCATTGCTTCCTGGAAACAGATCGTTTTTACATACGGGAGTCAAGAAATCTAGGATGAGAAATGAGGTAAAGATGTCAATTCGGGATAATGTCGCTAGTCATAAGGACCACTATTCATAAGGACTATGTTTCATAAGGGCCGTTATTCATAACGTGTAATTTCCTATACCTGAAGGGTCGCTATTCATAAAGGGAAAATAGGGTCATTATTCATAAACTTATAAGGACCATTATTCATAGGGATTGCCACTCATAATATAAAAAGAGGGTCACTATTCATAATCGAAGAAATGGGTCAAAAACTATAAGGACCGCTATTCATAATAAGTCATAAGGGTCACTATACATAATAAGTCATAAGGGTCGCTATTCATAATACCAAATTGGGGTTGTTAATCATAAGGGTCACTACTCATAATCAAAGAAGAGGGTCGCTATTCACAATAGGAAAAGAGGGTCAGTATTCCCAAAGGTCGATATCCATAAAGGGTCGTAATTCATAAATCGAAAGAGAAGGGTCGCTATTCATAATCGAAGAAGAGGGTCGCTATTCATAATCAAAGAAGAGGGTCGCTATTCATAATCGAAGAAGAGGGTCGCTATTCATAGTGGAATAAGAGGTTCGCTATTCATAATCGAATAAGAGGGTCGCTAGTCATAATGGAAAAAAAGGGTCGCTATTCATAATCAAAGAAGAGGGTCGCTAATCATAATCAAATAAGAGGGTCGCTATTCATAATCAAATAATAGGTTTGCTACATGTATTCATAATCGAATAAGAGGGTCGCTAGTCATAATGGAAGAAAAGGGTCGCTAGTCATAATCGAAGAAGAGGGTCGCTATTCATAATCGAATAAGAGGGTCGCTATTCATAATCGAATAAGAGGGTCGGTATTCATAATCAAACAAGAGGTTCACTATTCATAATGTATGGGAAGGGTCGTTATTCATAATCGTATAAGAAGGGTCGCTATTCATAATGGAAATAGAGGGTCGCTATCCATAATCAAATAAAAGGTTCGCTATTCATAATCGAATAAGAGGGTCGCTATTCATAATGTATGGGAAGGGTCG
>JZLH01S0476444.1:0-10255 GCA_001188425.1 Eucidaris tribuloides
AAGGATATAACCGTTCCGTCAGACATCCTGATATATTAATACCAAGAAAATTGTTGTACGACAAATATATTGAATATGAAACGTGTTTCAGACTTTGAGGCAGGTGAAAGTAAAACTGATTGATTCGATTGTTGCCAAGAAGAAACGACTCCAGTGATGGCATGTAGAGCATGTTTATGATAGATGTGATTAGATTATTGTGCATAGTCAATGATTCTATAGATGAGAACGCACGCAAAACATTGAAAGGTAGATTGTAAATGCGGTTAAATTGCACATCTAATATTTCTAGTGACTCAAGATATTGCAAGCCCTCAATATTTGAAATACGATCATTGGAAAGAACTAGTTCTGTCAGACGAGGAGTCGAGCGAAAAATCTTCTCAGGTATAGACGCGATTTTATTAAAGGACAGATCTAAAACTTTTAAACGCGTCATATTAAAACGGTTCTCTAGTATGGTAATCCTGTTATCTAGCATACATAATCTGACAATACTGGCAGGAGATTGAAACATCTCCGAATTCAGACGCTCAATTACATTTTGCTCCAGCATCACCACGCCGACTCCGGATGTACGAACTGTCCGAAGTTGGCATCTGTACAAGGATAACACCAGGAGCTTTGGTACTTCATGCACCAGTCGTTGTACTGAAAAACGGGTTGTTATCCAACATCAATTGCCTGAGTTGTGGCATATGACCAATTCCAGAGAAATCCTTCAGTGCATTGGACTCAAGATGCGGTATTAGAAGCTCGGTTAACGGGTCGAATGTTCGATCTTCAATGTTGTAAACACGGTTCCTCTCCAATTTCAGTATTCCAGGCTTGTTAAGATTCTGCAATTAGTAATCCGGTGAGAGAGAAAGAGAGGTGGGAAAAACTAATGAAGAAGACGAAAGGAATTTGAAATATTGGCCTCACAGCAACCACAATATAAATGAACCCCCAAATGAATACATAATCAGTGTTCCATAAGTACAAGAAAGGAATTATGGGATGCAACATGTAGACTTCAACATCAAACGTTTATTCAAAAGGTTGCTGTTGATTCTGTCCTTTCTTACAGCTTACAATCCCGGGGGTGGGGGGTACTCAAATTTGGTTCCGACGGGGGTGTGCCGCTGAAGTCGAAAAATCCGACCCTTTTTTGAGGGTCATTTTTTTGGCGGAAAATGGTACCTATTATTAAGCTTTTTTATTAAGAAAAATGACATTTTTGTGCACTTTAGAGATGAAATAGGCGAAAATATCTAGTGTAAATCGTAAAATTTCACAATCATATCCCATGTTTAAGGATTTTTTTGCGAAAAAGACACCTATTATAGCGGCACACTCCCGTTTACCTTACTAGGCAGGTACCCCCCCCCCCGGGCTTACAATGTTATCGGCATATCTGCAAAACGTAAACTACCGTATGTCTGGCGGGTTACATGGAATTGTAAGGTTTGGGAGGGCAAATATCATGTAGGCTATACTGCTCAAGAAGGCGTAGTGCAGTATGTACATCACAAACCATTTGTTTCAACTGCCAATGCTTTCTAGCACATGTGATGAAATTGTATTTCTTGTATCTTTCGCTAATACAAAAGCAAACTCTTCTTCTGTGTCATAATCTTAGTCGAGATCTTACTCTCAAAATCAACGGGATTATCATGAAATTTATTTATTTATTTATTTATTTTTATTTATTTCAACATATTTACACAGGATAGCAAGATCAGCAATATTGCTGTTTTACATCGAGGTCCTGTTTAAAGTTAAAAAAAAATGCATAATATACAGTATAAAACAAACAATGGTAAGATAAGAAGAACGTCCAGCTGCAACTAGTGATACGAAGCCGGTATCAAGATAATTTATTTTGGTAAATATAAAATGTATGGCATATATACAAGTAAAAGCCATTAGAAAATAAATTTAAATAAGACTTTCGGCAAGCACTTGAATTAAAAAAAGGCTATAATGACAAAATCGATCATAAATCACAATAAACAACACCGCAAGAAGAAGAACAGACAACCACTATCAAAAGCTCACTCTCAAAGTACAAAACGTCACACATGAAAACACATAAGCCCACACCGTTGCACACAAATAACACTACATACAAGATCAAGGACAAAGGACCCTCACTGAACGCACGCACCAAAACACACACACACACATTCCCACAAATACATCAATCCACATCCGACTCATACAAACGCCACTCAGGTCTCAAATCACCATACATACAGAAAAGCAATAATCACTGAGGCGCATAATTCAGGTGCCTGTACGGAAAGGTTCTTTGAGAAGAAACTCAAAACTACATTCGAATCAACCTATCTAAAACGTGTCGAAAACATCAAAAACAAAAGATTGTCTCGGTGCAGTACAGCTGGGCGCTTTAACAAGATTAAAGAACAATTTTCTTATACAAATTTTGAACGCTGGTAAACGAGATTGAGACTTTTCAAGACGTTTGTAGCGAATTTCCATACTCTACCTCCCTCATATCTAAAACAGTTTTTTAAAACACTCTAGCATTTGCGTTTGGGTATCACTACATTCAAAGAATCAGCTGCTCTGTTTGAACGCATGCTGTTCAAAATGTCATTTGATTATTATTACACATACGGTTTGGGGCAGTCCATGGATTGCACTTAAACATAAGAGTTGACAAAATAATGCCCCTTCTTTTTTCCAAGTGTTTTGTAATTTTAAAAACTTATTAAAGTCACTTCCATTCACGGTTATTCATAACAAAATTTGATGTAATTGATTCGCAGACCCCTCTTTGTAAACCGAAAAAAGATATATCTTTGTTTTATCAGAACAATTTCCCAGAGCCCGAACATGATATCGTGCATGGTTGGACAACACCATGTCTACATTAATTTCAAATAACTGGTATCCAAAATTGTACCCTTTTAATCTTAACAAAACAGCTTCCATAGAAATAGAACTTGGCAAGATTTTTGTATTATGAACAAATCCCAAAAAAGTTTGTCAGTCAAAATACGACTCCAAATACCTTAAAATCATGCAACTTGCTTCAATTATTCTTTTCATCAACAGGGAAATATTCAGACTTTCAGAAGATCTTGGACTAAGTTAGCGATTAACCTTTGTATTTATACTATGTTAATACGTAAAATCTTATTAATATTATACGCACTCATACATAGAATTTTAAAATCAGTTCTGAAGCAATAAATGTTACTTCATCACATATTATTTATGTGAAAATAGATTACTACGCCATCTGCAAAATCATATTGCAAGAGCATAAATGTAGCAGATTCAATGAAATGTCATTTATAAATAAAGAAATAATATATCCCTAATACCTTCCTTGTGGTCCACACTGTGTAATACTTTTAGAGTTTGAAATATGGCCATGACAAAATAGCATTTTTTTGGCTTCTTCCAGTTAAGATAAATCAGAAACCATTTTAACAGTCTTGTCCTTTTACATCCATAACATGTTTAATTTATTGATAGTAATGTAATGATGTTAATTGAATAAAGCATTTTTGAAATATTCAAGGACCAAGCAGCATACACTAATTCTCGATCATTAAAGGATCTAGCCATCATCAAACAGGCACGATGCCACAGACATGGTATTTGTGGAAATGATATTGGTAAAAATGCAGCTTGATCGATGTTATCCAATCATGTTCTGATAAATATGTCAATAATTGATTTTTAACTTTTCTTTTCAGAATATTTGGAAATATGGCAAACAACTGAAATGGTCTGTAAATTGGAGGGATCATTCTGTTACCTTTACCCTTGATCGATCATGCGCAGGTATTTAAGCTTTTTCCAGTCTATCGGGTACACATCCTATGCGTTAAACTTTCATTATAATATAATACCAAAGCGATTCGCGAAATAATGTGAGCACTAACAAATAACTTGGAATCAAAGTTTAGTATATCGAGATTACTCTCTTTGCCCAAATGAGAAAGCGAAGTTAGAACACTGTCAACAGAAATATTATCAAAAATGTTAATTTCAATTTAAAGCTTACATTGCACAGCGCATAGCTTCTTTCGTAATGTGACAAAATAGACCTTCAGAACGTTTCTGTATATAGCATGAGTTTTTTTTGTTTGAACAAAATTTTCAACTGACTCATTTCATACAAGACAACGGAAAATGATAAATTAGAAAGTCAACCGCGGTACTTAGGACAAACAGCTACAAAATCAGATAAAAGTGGTGATTACTTACTGTAAATGAATGCCGAGTAAGTACTGTTAAACGGTTGTCAGATAAATCCAGTTCATAGGTGTTTGATTCTATCTCAGGTGGCACATGATAAAAAGACTTTCGGATACAGCTAACTATCTTTGAATAACAAAGACATTTTTCTGGACAAGTATTGCTGGGACGTGCTAACCAAATTAAACAGTAAAGTAACGATATGATCATTTTCCCCACCATTTTGAATGTCTGATGGCGTAGAGCGGTAAGAGATCTACCAACACGGTGATAAAAAGCACTTCTCATTAGAAGAAAATCGGTCTCATTCCATCCTTTTAAACTGACTATCCGAAACAAGAAGTTGATTAGTTCTACAAAATAGTTTTCCTCTACTCTATCGCTGAAGACACGGGATATTAATCTAATGAAACCATAAATTTAAAGTGATAGGCTAACATTGTGGAGCTTCAATTTAAAAAAATTGTCAAATTTTGATATCTGAACTACATAGTAGTGTTCATATGGACAAATGAACACTCTAGAATAAAAAAAAGTTTGGAAAGTTACACTGCCAATGGCAAGTTATGCATGGATAAACAATTAAAACTCGGGGCGAGTTTAAATAGCCTATTAGGTGTACACACAGTAAGTCTATGGGAGAAAATGGGCAGGTGAATCCGATCAACTTACGATTTTCACTTTTTTAAAGCACTAAATAATCATTTTAAAATACAATTTTTTCAGGGCGTCATTTTTAGACCTTATCAAAGACAATGGTAGCATGGGGAATCATGTAGCTCAGATTTTTTTAACTGTGGTAAATGTTAGCCAATACCTTTAAGGTATAAAATGCTGCTTTGCGTGTACGTGACTGCCTTATCATTGAAAACCAGGCTGACCTATAAGTATAGTCGTAACTAATTAATTACCTGCTGATTCGACGAAACTGGATATTGGAAGTGTGTGTTTGTGTGTGTGTTCCACCTTGCTCAGGCAGTGCCAGATCTGCCCCCCCCCCAAAAAAAAAAAATGATTAAAAAGGTAATTTTTTCCCTGAAATGGCTCAAACCCTAAAAAAAATCATGAGTGAAATTACTAAGAACGCATCTTTTTTCGAATTCAGCGCATAATTTTAAATAGGATAAGACTGTCAAACCTTGCCCAGTAATGCGTATTTAAGTTAAGCCCGTAAATGAAAACGAGTTAAAACCACGTATACCAGTTTTGAAGTTCCATACCGAATATTTAGCGCACTATTTGTCCCAAATTGTTGAATTACAACTCTTGTGTCATATCTTTGCATCTTCGATCACTAGAAATATATCTAAACTGTACTTTAAGTGATTAGGGAAATGATATTGCTCCAAAAGTACAGTCTCTATGCTTGCTTGCACGTTTGGAAAAAAAAAAACTTTTGTTTAGGTTAAACAGTAAATCTAATTCTTGACAAACAAGAATACAAGTACCGGTGTGCGTGTGTGTGTGTGTGTGTGTGTTGTGTGTGTGTTGTGTGTGTGTGTGTGTGTGTGTGTGTGTGTGTGTGTGTGTGTGTGTGTGTGTGTGTGTGTGTGTGTGTGTGTGTGTGTGTGTGTGTGTGTGTGTGTGTGTGTGTGTGTGTGTGTGTGTGTGTGTGTGTGTGTGTGTGTGTGTGTGTGTGTGTGTGTGTGTGTGTGTGTGTGTGTGTGTGTGTGTGTGTGTGTGTGTGTGTGTGTGTGTGTGTGTGTGTGTGTGTGTGTGTGTGTTTATAGCAGCTCTGGTTTGGTTTGGTTTGGTGTAGTGCAGGAGTTTCTTTGAAGAAAAATATAACAAAAAACACAAACGATACATGTTTCGAAGTGGTTCACTTCATCTTCAGTCTGAAAAATAATACAGAGTTGTTGGTATTTACACAAGTCTGATGCAAGCAATTGATTACTGAAAATTTTTAATTTATACACCCTGGGAGTTTCTTTACGAAGAGGCCGAGGGGAATGAAAGAATGAAACGAGCCGAAAAAATCAATTTGCAAGATGAGTCAAAAGTATAATGTCATATACAAGATCACATTTCTACAAAGAACAAAGAAGAAAAGTATCACGATATATACTAATTTCTTTAAAAGCAATTTACTACGGCGTTAAGAAACATGACGTGCAGATCACCTAATTTCTATCAGTGACGAATTACATGTCTATTGTTACAACTGAGTTATTTCCTCTAATGAATCGTGTAATGAAAGGATTACATCACCAGGGGCGTCGATCCATGTTTCGGGTTGGCGGGAGTAAAGTTTAAAAAAAATGTCCAAAATTTTCGGCGTGCTCCGCGCACCAAATTGTAATACAGAAT
Source organism: Eucidaris tribuloides (assembly GCA_001188425.1). NCBI lineage: Eukaryota > Metazoa > Echinodermata > Echinoidea > Cidaroida > Cidaridae > Eucidaris > Eucidaris tribuloides. The sequence continues at coordinate 6,529 of JZLH01S0476444.1, forward strand.
TCTGCGCGCAAAGCGGGCCGACAAAATAACAATTTTGTATGTTTAATAGTACTTTTATGTTATGGTTTTATAGTGCTTTCCAATGCTTTTTAAAGCATATATTTGCATAGCATGTTATGAATTTTTCAAATTGTCAAAATTATTGGAGGGGCAAATCGATATGTTTGCCCCCGATATTTTCATTGGTGAGGCGATCCCCCCCCCCCCCCCCGCCTTCCCAGGATCGATGCCTCTGTAAATTACAAATGTTCCCCCAATGGATCCTTTCTCCGAGTCAGACTGACCCGGAATTTTCAAAAATTGCGTAAGGGGGCGCCGAAAGTTCGATCTATGGGTTTGCACGACGATGACAGCACGTGGAGACAAAAATTCAAGAGATGAGCATTTGATCGATTCCCGATTTCTTGGCTCCGTGACACAAATCTCGTGCGCCTTCTATATGTCCTGTAGTTAGAGAAGCCATCCCGAAGTGAAGGCGACATATGATACGTAATGGCTATTCGTGACGTAATATTCATCGGTGCCATTCAGGGTGACTGAAAAGATGCCATGAATACCGATCGACCAATAAAGTCGGAAACCTGGAAAACAACAGACGGGTAATGGTTTTAGATCAAGAATTAGGATGAAACTAACCCTCTCTCTGTCTGTCCTCTTTTATACGACTTAAAGAGAATACACCGTACTGGTTGATGATGGAAAAATTTTCATCAAAATTCCACATTTCTTTTGTTTCCATGTGAAAGTATATTACATTTGCATTATAATGTGGGACTAATTCACTTCATATGCAATAGAAAGTTGGGGGATTGGCAGTTTCAACAGGTGAAGTTTTCCATTGGTTTTGCCTTCCAATAACCAAGTGGGGGTGCATTCGTTATTCCGAAGGTTCGTTATTCCGAAGGTTCGAATACTCCGAAGGTTCGAATACTCCGAAGGTTCGTTATTCCGAAGGTTCGAATACTCCGAAGGTTCGAATACTCCGAAGGTTCGTTATTCCGAAGGTTCGTTAGTCCGAAAACGAAATAAGGTTCGTTAGTCCGAAAACGAAATAAGGTTCGTTAGTCCGAAGGTTCGTTAGTCCGAAAAAGAAAAAAGGTTCATTTTTCCGAAGGTTCGTTGTTCCGAAGGTTCGTTAGTCCGAAAATGTAAAAAGGTTCGTTAGTCCGAAAATGAATAAAATTTTCGTTTGCACTTTACGCTCGCATTGCCTGTTCGATGAGATACTTATATAGCTCAATAGGCTGAATTGGAGCTTAAAATATCCAGTTTTTAAGTTAATATACAAAACACTTTTCAGCTCGGATATCGAGCGTTTGATTTACAAATTTATTTTTAAAAAGAGTGCTTTGCAAAATGTCTCGTTTTATGGTCTGAGTATATCGAATTTTTCAGCTCGCGCTACGCACTATTTGATTTGTGAAGTAGGCCTACTTATTCTATTCATGTACATGTATTCCATAAAGTTCTCAAAATATCACTTTTCAGGTCTGATTGTCAAAACTTATCAGCTAGCGCTGCGCGCTCGCTTTTTGATTAGTGAGATATGTATACTTCTATATGAATTCTAACAAACTATTTAAAATCCCCCTTTCATGACAGTTTATCAAAAATTTAGGCTCGCGCGAGCGCAAAATTAATTGTTAAAAATTTATTAACCCATGCATCCTATTCATAATTACAAAAGTGCTTAAAATTCCAGTTTTCAGGCCTTATATCAACAAATTTCGCGCTCTCATTAGGCCTATTAGATTATTAAATGAGATAATATCCTTTTCATGAATTCCTAATCCTTAAATTGCCCCTTTTTCAGATCGGAATATCAAAAATTTTCAGCTCGCGATTTGGAAGAGGAATTGGAAGATAGTTATCCTTTTCATATGATGACAAAATGTGCTTTGAATGTACCGTACCTATGTCCCAAAAAAAAATCAGCTCGCGCTTCGCGCTCGCATCATTTATTAAGTGGGATCCATATCCTCTTCTCAATTTTTCCTATACATAGTGCTTGAAATAGTGTTTAAACTGACCCTTTGCAAGATCAGAATATAAAAAAAAATTCTGCTCGCGCTTTGCGCTCGCATTATTCATGTAGGAAGATACCCATCCTTTTCCTGATTACAAAATATGAATAGTGTCCGGTTTTTAGATCTAAATCTCAAAATTTTTGCGCTCGCATCAATTGTTTAGTAACGTACCTATCCTATGCATGATTACAAAAAGTGCTTAGAATGTCCAGTTTTTTGGTCGGAATATCAAAAATTTTCAGCTAGCGCTTCGCGCTTGCATTATTTGATTGTTGAAACATATATCGTCTTCATGGGTAACTGCAAACAGTCCTTAACAGGTCCCTTTTCGATCAGGCCAGTATATTAAAAAATAAACGTAGTATATACATACACATATAAATTTAATGCGAAATAAGTGTGTCTTATCCCCCCCCCCCCATTCCAAAAAGCTGGCTACGATGGCTGCGGATGGCTGTTTGCCCCGCCCCCCAGCCAAAAAGGGGGATCGACGCCCCTGTTTGAGGTCTTAATCGCTCCTATTCTGGTCCGTACAACCCCCCCCCCCCCCGCCGCAGAGCGACATTTTTTTAGGTTTGTAAGTGGTAAACATTTAATCAAGAATGCATCTTTTAGTAGAAATTATGAACTTTGACAAAACGATTTCAAAGTGCACCAATACTCCCCCAGCCAAATTAACAGGTCTGGCAATGAGAGATAAACATGATATCGATTCTTGCATGAAAATGAACTAGCCCCATAAGCATTATGATCACCCCTTTGAAAGAATTCTGCATATTTAATCGCCCCTGGTAATGACAGATCAACCCCTTCCCACCCTCATAACAATTGAACAGCAACGGTGATTCTACCCTCCCCCCCCCCTCCACCACGCCTGCCCCTTCCGGTTTTCCCGGCTTCGCCACAGATTATTTCAGTTTCGGACTAACGAACCTTATTTCATTTTCGGACTAACGAACCTTATTTCGTTTTCGGATTAACGAACCTTCGGAGTGACGAACCTTATTTCGTTTTCGGATTAACGAGTCTTCGGAATAACGAACCCTACTTTATTTTCGGATTAACGAAACTTCGGAATAACGAACCTCATTTCGTTTTCGGATAAACGAACCCTATTTTATTTTCGGATTAACGAACCTTCGGAATAACGCCACAAATGTTCGGATTAACGAACCCTTTTTCGTTTTCGGACTAACGAGCATAGGGGTATAGGCAATTTACGTGTTTCGGAATTACGAACCTTCGGAAAAACGAACCTTCGGAATAACGAGCTGTAACTGCTAAAGTGTACATGTCAACAATTGACATAGTCCCACATACTGATTTCTGTGTTAGTACTTTGTCAGCAGTGATGAATTGTGTAGCAGATTTGTCAAAAACGAAGTGTTCTGTTGTTTTCAACTACTGTCTACTGTATTAAAGTGACATTTTCTGTTCAAAGAAGGTTTGAAAGCAGCTAATATCAAAATGATGTTGCTCTACAAGTACTCAACCAGTACTGTGTATTTTCTTTAAGCTTCCTTTTAATCATAAGGCCCGTATAAACCATAGTTGCACACTCATAGATGCACTCAAACTATCAAAACACCATTTGTAAGTACTTAACTACCGTTTGATATGATAATGATTGGACTTCATGACACAGCATGAATGCACTAGATGCATACAGCATTACTGGAGATAAATACTGATACCTTTTT
>JZLH01S0476488.1:2992-16275 GCA_001188425.1 Eucidaris tribuloides
CTATGATTAATATCATCCTAATAACTTTATAATGCAATGCAAAGTTTTTTAATGTTTCTGATTATCAGTAATTCAATTTCATACTTGTGCAACACATGTAGCCTTCGTGATCCAAACATTTTATTGTATGTCAGTCAACAAAGCACTTCAGGTCAAAAGACATTTGTGAACAAACAACAAAAAAGATTACTTTCTCCACCTCTCTCCATTAAAAAAAGCAACAATGTAAATATCATCTTGTTTGTTCAGCCATAGACACAAGAGCGTATCATTTTTGCATATCTGAAGCACATGGATAGTTACTCATATTACTCTAAAAATGATTGTTAACCCAATGAACATGTGTAATTCAATAACAAAAAACAATACTATGTATGGGCCTTAACACCTGTTTTACATCTGAAGCACAAGGTAGCCACTCTAATTGCTTGTAAAAATATCTGTTTACCTAATGTACACACGTTATTCAATAAAAAATAATGATACATATAGGCCTTGATTAACAGCTGTTTGAAATCTGATAAAAGTACATTGTATAAATAGCTACATAAAAAACACAAAATTGATAAAATACACAAACAAAAATTAAAAGCACAAATTAAAAGTACAAATCAACATTTCATATTAAATAAACAAACGAAAATACACCTGTTTTATTGTATTCATATTAAATAACCAAGCAGATACATGGTGTGTTTTGTATAAAAATTGTGAACTTATGTATTATTGGAAGTCATCGATATGCTTGCAACAAAGTACAAACATACTCCACCATCTGTAATTGTCAGGGGTTTAATTTCAGGAAAACTACCAAGCCTCTTTATCTTGCATTGACAATAAATGTACAGGTGCAGGTATTCTTTTTACTGAGATTGAATTGCAGCCATTCACACAGCCCTCTATCACTTTGACATGATCACTTTCAAGGACTCTCAATGGAAGCACACTCTGTTTTGAAGAAACCGTTCACACAAAAACAATTACATTTAACAGCACTTGAAGGGTGCTATGGCATGTATATTCTGCAAATAAGTGAAACTTCTAACACAATTTACCCCCCCCCCAAAAAAAAAAAAATACTTTTTTACCTTTGTGATAGCCCCATCTGGCTTTCATTTGTTTCAATCTTCATATTGCTATTGATTTGCATAGATGAAAACAATTCTGATTATTTTTGCTGTCAAATGTTAGCGAAGTACATGTACAAGAAGTACAAGACTGTTCTTACACAAGCACAACTACAGCAATGTATAATTTGTTAATTGTCATTGTCTGCTTTTTTTTCATTGTCACACTTGCAATATAGGAGTGTACTGCATGCATATTCCAAAGCAATATTACAAATACAGCACCAGACAAACTACAACCAATGAAAAATACCAATGACTTATACGAGACCGTATGATCATCCGTAAAATATGGCTGTAACTTTGAATTTAACTTGATAATACAAACTTCCTGGTAGACAATGCATCAACATTAGAGTTCATCCTCTTGGCTGAACCAGTCACAGAAAACCACACAGCACCAGACAAACTGTAGGGTATGAACAACACTAGCGAATACACACATTTAGCAGTGTAATCATCTGTTGACTGTGGATATCATCTTTCCAGTTGACTTGAAGCACAAAATTTGCAAAAGCTGATGCATCAGTGTTCAAGTCTGTCCATTTTGTTGAGCATCTGACAAAATATCCTTTGGTTCTACGGCTGCAGCTTGTCTTTGGCTGATCTCTTATGTCGTATGGTGCTGTAGAACAAAAAAGAGATATAAAGGACAGGCATGATTTATTATTGAGAAACAATAAAAAGCCAAACATGAGCCATGGGCATCATTGATAATTCTGCTGGTTAGCATTACCATTTTAAACAATCTGTTCAAAGTTTATTTAATTCATGAAAAGTTTCTCTTCTGACAATTTCTGTGTGTATATATATATTGTACATGTATGTCTATGAAGACTATGTACTATCAAATGTGCAATTGTATTCATTTCATTTATTTATTCAAACACAGACAAATCACTTCAGTCTACTTGCTGTACTTTAGTGAGTCTGTGCATCAATATAAAATTCCACCAAATTATGATTACAACATTACAACATAATTTAGGTCATTATTAATAACATCATATCAGTTATTATTTCTAGGAAATACAACCAGACACAGGTCACCAATGTAATAATATTAAAGATTTACTACACAAGTTTGAAAACTAACTGGCAACATAAAAGCAAATAAAACCACCAAAACCAGATCTGCACATATTTAAATGGGTTAAAACTAGTCTAAGATAAAACTAGTCTAAGAAATATCACAAAAAGTAATATCCCTCCCCCATCAGTACAGCCTTATGTTGCTATTACCACAGGAATGCAGGCTCCCAATACATTCAATACATGCGCCAAAGTTCAAGAGCCTGGCTCAAATCATGAGAAAGTAGTTTGATCTGCAAGATTTGCACTGGACTGACTGATCACCTAGAACCATCTGCTGATTGCCACATACATGTACCCGCTTTAATTACCAGGGACATATTCAGACTTGTTTGTCAGGACGAAGGAAGATTGGCCAATTTTGGGGAATCTCCTGCAGAATCAAAGATACTTGGCAGCTTTGCCAAATGAACCAACTGTTAACCCCTTGGGATTAGTAACATACAGAAGTATTGTTTAATGAGAGATGAAACAATTTTTACTTGGTTGACAGAAAGGGGAGTACAAACAAATACATTTACATTTTCTTGAGAGTCTACACAGCATATTCATTTTCTTCATTTATAGTGGTAAAACCGGAGTATTTTATGGGACAAAAAACATTTGTATTCAATAAACCTTAACAGACACTATGTAAACTTGTGGAAGACCCATTTAAAAATTTGTCAAACTTTACTATCTGACATATCTCACATTATTTGAATGGACAGTTTAACACTCTAGAACACAAAACTTCAGACAGTTATGCTGTCACTCACAAGATATGTACAGATAAACAGCATGTGTTACCGTCAGCTTACAAAAATTCTGCAACACAGCAGTCTATGGGGGAAAACTGGAATGGGCGCTAAATGATTTTCACTTTTTAAAAGCACATAATGATCGTTTTCAACTGCGATATTTTCCAGGGCTTCATTTCTACACCTTATCACAGACACTGGTAGAATAGGAAATCATGTAGCTCAGATTTTTTACACTGGAAACTTTGTCATATGATACCTTAAGTTTGACTAAAAAGTTTTTCTCTGCTATTGTGGAAGCCCATCATCTGGAAGGGGTTAAACATGGCATGAAGCAAGAACAATGACATGGCCCTACCTGACCAGCTCCACATTGTCCAATGCCCACTGATCATGATCGGACCCGTCGTGTCTGGGCTGCCACCACCTGAGTCTCACCCCCACGGCCCTGGCCTCTGAGGGGAGGTCATGGGACACCCTGGTGGGTACCAGGTACTTCTCTGGTTCATAAGTCTGTATCAGATGCCAGCGGATACCGTTGTCGAGGGTGTACTGGAGGAGAATGGCCTTGCTCCTGACGATGGGGGAGTCGAGGTTGATGTGGCAGAACGCATCGTTAGAATTATTGCTTCCAATCTGAAGCACAAAGCCGACCTCCCTATCAGAGATAAAATCATCAAAAGGATGGAATGTTAGATATTTTTAACTCTTTCTTCGTCTCGTTCTTTAGTCTGCACACCGATAGCCATTCTTCATTTGCCAATTTACACAGCAATACAGAAATAAAAAGTACAGTTGTATTAATGACCGTAATGGAGCAGTGTTCATCATTTTTCTACGAACTGCTGACATAATACAAGATTCTTCATACTGCCACATAGGACTTACGAATATATATTCTGCCTTTATACCAAGAAATAACTTAATGTGGCACAGCAGTGTATTGAGCATGATGCATAAATATTTGAACCTTTTTTTTTTTTACAGCAAATCACACTTGGCCCTAAACTCAAACATGTCAGACCTTCATTTCTTCCTATGAATTGCAGCAATCATACCAGATCCTATACAAGAACTAAACAACGCTGTGTTTCTGCAATTATGCTTTTGTTTTCTGTTCTTTCATCTAATATGCCATCATGATGACTGTTAATACCTAAATAGGTACAGTTTAACATTAGGAAGGCTTGATTTGTCAAAATTGAAATTCGATCTCCATAATTATGTTGAAATTTATAAATAAACTGCCAAGAACACAAAAAGTTTTTAAAATAATATTGATGATAGAAAGTGAATATTTCCATTACAATAAGCCATTAGAGGACATTTTCTGTTGACACTACTCTATATGGGAGGGGGGGGGGGAGAATAAGTAAAATGGTAAAACCAGTCACTAGTATATTTTGCTTTTTGACTTTTTAACATGCTTTTGTTGACAAGATTTGTATGACAGTGATGATATCAAGCCTTCATTTTTACATATCACAAAAACTGATAACTTGCAGAGCCCAGCCTTTTGGATCGTTTTAAACTGGAAGTGTCGTTAAACAATGTCTTTGACTCTAAAAATATCATTTCTTTTTTACATGCACTTGTTGGATTAATTCACACTTACTCAACCCGTCTCGTGTCAAGTTCCTGAGTCACTACCTGTCGCATGCCACACCCACTAAAGTAGAGGGCTTCACCGTGGGCGTGGGGCACCAGAGGGCCACACCCCTGGCCCACTGCGCCCCCCTGGAGACTCCATGGTTCCATGGACTGGATGGCCCCCTGCTCCACCCCATAGCGGATGTAGGTGGGTAAAGGAGAGGCTGCAGTGCAGGATTCTCCTATCAAATAAAAAAGTTACATACGGCGTGTCTCAAAAATAATTGTGCAAGTCAAAAGCACGCGCTGTGGTAATGAGAAAAACATGTTTGTGACGTGATGCTTACATCATCATCAAGGGCATAGTCTTAGCTTTCAAATGCCGTTTGTTGTGTTCAGTTTGCTTGTTTTAATCCTGAGATATGTTCAGTTAACAATGAAAAGGTCAAATCACAAATGTGCCACTTTTACTACAGTAAATGATAGCATCAGGTCCTCTTCACATAAAAGTGGCACAACTGTGATTCCATCCCTTTGTTGCTTACAAGATATCTCGAGATTAAAACAGGGAATTTGAACAGAATAAACAGCATTTGAAAGCTAAGACTATGCTCTTGATGGTGATTGAAACATGTGTCACAGGACTTTATTCTAACTGTCAAAGAAGGAGCTTTTCACTTGTACAGTTTTTTGAGAAGTGCTGCAGCATGTCTCAAAAAATTGTGCAAGTATAAAACGCCCTCTTTGGCAATTAGAAAATACTCTTGTGACATGATGCTTACATCAACGTCAAGGGCAAAGTCTCAGCTTTCAAAGTCCATTTCTTCTGTTCAATTTGTTTGTTTTAATCTCAAGATATCCTGTAAACAACAAAAGGGTTAAAATTCACATTGTGGTCACTTTTACAAGGGACTGCAGTAAAAGTGGCACAATTGTGATTTCACCCTTTCTTATTTAATAAATATATCTCAAGATTAAAACAAGCAAATTGGACAAAACTAACGTAATTGGAAAGCTGAGTCTTTGTTCTTGACGTTGATGTAAGCACCATGTCACAAGAGTATTTTCTAATGGCAAAAGAGGGTGGTTTTCACTTGCACAATTTTTTCAGACACTCTGTAGATTGTAACGATTACTTGCTGCCTGGTATTGAAACCATTTTTAGACAGAGTCACACTGAGGAACATTGTGCATCCTGTCACATTCAGCCAGTCGTACTGTAAACACAGAATATTTCATGGTGGTTTTACTTTCTTGAATTTCACAACCAAGCAACTGCAAAAGATTCCACTTCTTGATATACATGTACAAAGTGAATGGACATGAAATAAAATTGCAAAAATAGGCTTTTATGAATTCCCGGTCCAGAAGCAAAATTGTGAAAATATATATTTATGCAAAAAATTTTTTTTACACATTAGTGGGAAATATACTGCGAACAAGACTTGTATACAACAGTGTGAACCTGATCACATAATTTTCATTATAATATTTTGCAAATACATGTACTAGTAACTGAATTTATGACAAATAATGACAACTCATTTCTTTACATTTGTTTTCTTGTTTGGGGTAATTTCTGTGTGTGGTAAAAACGACAACACAACACACACACACACACACACACACACACAACAAAAGTAAACAAAAAAACTTATAACAATGGGTGCTTTATAACAACAAGATATTTGATACGATAATTAAAAGTGGCTCAAGCGTGTGGTCATACCTTCATAACCACGGTCGCAAATGCAATGTGCACCTTCTGTACACCGTCCATGGCCGTTGCACATACCAGGACATTTTTCTCCGATGTACACATTATCAATGCCCCATGATGGAGCTGCATGTGATGCTCCTCTCTGAATCCAGCGGAACTGTGTAGAACTGAACATGGTACGAAAGTATGACAGTTGTACCATGAGAGAATATATTTTAAAACCAGTGAAGAGATTGAAAGGTAATGCTCACTAATATACAACAGCACTGTGTTCAATGAATGATTACATGATTTTCCCTTGGTTGACCATGAATTTATAAATTTAAAGGCAGGGCATCTCTTTGCATGCCTAAATATTAACATTGTGTAAATACAATGGCATTTAGACTCTGATTTGAATTTTTTCTCGCGAGGAAAAAATTCCTACCATAGAACGTACACTAAACGGCTATTGTTTTTCTTTTGCATTTTTCAAATTCTTGGTAATTACTGATCCCCAGATTTCACAGACATGCCCTTCATCAATAGCCTAAGGGCATGGGATATCTTTTCCTGGTCTGCGGGAATGTTTGCAAATGAGATCCACTGCCTTTAACTCTTTATTGCCACATTTTTAAAGTAAATCTTGGGATCATCAATGGTTCTTACTCAGTGTGTAGTTTTGCAGTATAGACAAATTTTTCATGCATTGAAATTCTGAATGACTTGCCTGATCTGGGCCCTGTCTCGTAAAACTTTGCAATTGATTGCAACTCTCAAAAATCGATCGCAAGTTGATTTCAACCAATCAGAACCCAGTAATTTTAAGACTTACAATCTGATTTTTGGGGTTTATGCAATGATGCAAGATTTTTATGAGATCGGGCCCTGGTCACTGATAGGATATCATATGATGACCTGTTCACACAAATCCTATCAATTAAGTCGGAATGGAAGTTTCGTTGGTAAATTGCAGTAAGTAAATAGTCGAGTCTGGGTTACAAAAGTTGATTCTGTGGACTCTTGATATTTTACAGTACATACAATTAATCTCTTATCTTACCAAGACTTGAGTGACCAGAAGCTGATTCAGAGTATGATTTGATTATTCTATAGATTGAACTATCGACCATGTTTTGTGCAGGACTTGGAAAATTCTGCCAATTTGATTCACATCGCGAGAGTAACCATATATAACTCTGAAATCATAAATATTAACCTTGTTATCCAACATCTGTCAAGTCCTCCTGTAATAATTTTGGTATCACCACAAAGCTGCTTTTATGAACTATTCATTGATGATACTTGTAAGAGCTAACATGGATTGTCCAATCCACAATCATCATTTTTCAAAGTGACTAGTTTTACCACGCGTAAAATATGAACAGATAAAAATTGGCACATGAATTATTCTTGGCCGATGAACATTCTACAACACAGCAGTCTATGGGGGAAAACTGGAATGGTCTCTCAATGATTTTTACTTTGTTAAAGCACTGAATGATCATTTTCAATTGCTATTTTTTTAGGGCTTCATGTTTAGACCTTATTAGAGACACTAGTAGCATGGGGAATCATGTAGCTCACATCTTTTAAATGGGAATATTGTTATATGATGCCTTTAAGTAAAAGGATTAGTGAGATTAGTAAATCCCTATTCATTGTTTTCCTTGTATTACTGATCTAGGCAAATTGGTGGGCTTGGATTGGAAATAGTTAAAGTTCAAACACCCCCCCCCCCCCCCGTCCCTATGTTTACAAATCAGTCAAAATGCAAGTATACCTGGATATGGTATCAGCTGGAAGTTCCAGGGTGACCCTCTGCCAGGTGTGGTACTCATTTTCCGTGTACTGGCTGCCTTCATGATAGACCTGGGCCATACAACGCAGGTCCTGGTCTCCCGGCAGACAAGAGGGTCTCAAGATGCTCCATTTGGGCCGGGTGGGATCGGTGCTGTACTCCAACGCTACAGGGTAACTTGTGGTGCAAGAAGTGGAGTTCTGACATCCAACAATTATCTAATGGGTAGATGAGTAAAGCAGAAATAAGGAAAGTAAATTCAAGTTTATTCATGCCCTGAAAAGAAAAACTGACCAACCATGTTATTTATCAAACAGTCCAGTTCCACTTTGTGACAAGTATTTCTGGGGTGACAAAACTTTGTTTCTCAAATTTTGGTGAAAATATCTGATAGATAGAACCTAGTGACATGGTGAGCAAAGTCGAAATAAATAAAGAAAAAGAAAAGTTTATTTATCTTCTGACGAGACAACTGACCAAGTATCTATCCAACAGTCCAGTTTCTCTTTTGATTCCACAATGAATTCTGAAAATCTTCCATGTACATATCATCCCTGGGGTGAAAAAAACCTTGTTTCTCAAATTAGGTGAAAATGAGGTTTTAATGTAATCTTATAATTAGGATGCCAGGTTTTGTTTAGTCCATATCTGATATTTCAAACCTAAAAAAAAAATAGAGCCACTGTTGCCAAGCAAAATAACGGATATCCAGTTTCTTACTGTTTTAACGCAGGAATGTTTTTTGGCTCTCCTGAACATTTAACATTTTTGAGATACAAGGTTTTTTCACCCTAGGGATGAAGTGTATTTTAGTATGTTTTTGGTCGTTTTCCAGGCTACTTACATGCTGTGCACCATTGCTGCAGCAATGATGTAACACATCATCATATCAGCAAGGCCCTATTGCACAAAACTTTATTAGAGAAATATATCTCAGTGGTAACATATGAAAGCTCTGGGAAGTGTGATTATATCCCATTAATTTTTCCACAGGAAAAATCTATGGTTAACATTACCAGAGTTTTTCTCTGGCAAAATTTTTGTGCATAAGGGTCATGAGTTAACAAATCACTATCTTACACCAATTAAATTGAAAAGTAATTCAAATTGAACAAATTCAAATCCTGATAAAATATACTGTATGTTTGGGTTTTTCTTTATGTAGCCCACAAACTGATTGATCAGTGAGAATTAAGTTGTTTCGTTTTCAACCAATGATAAGTAAGGATGGAAAAATATCCATGGGCCTTCCAGAATTAAACATGAAAACCAATGATTCAAAGTGATCCAAGTAACCTCAAATTGTATCATGGAATTCTTGTCCACAATCAGCTGTCTTGTCGTCACTGCATCATCAAAGGCAGCATTTCTCTCGTTTGACCAATAGAGGGCAGTAACTGGTCTACGGCACACACCCGTCTCCAGCTGACCAAAGGGATGGAAGTCCCACCACAGATGATGTTCACCTTCCTCAAACGTGTCACTTAACAGACTAGGGTTGATCTCAGATCCCCCTGGATTAAAAACATGGGAAAGAGTAAATCCACATAACACATAGTGAAATCTGTCTATAGTGGACACCAAGTGGAAACAAAAACTTGGCATTTACAGGTAGGTGGCTACTATCAATAGGTTTTTAAACAAATACTTTGTTTCCATGGAAATCCAAGTTAAGTTGCCCCTTACAAGAAGGTGGCAACTAATACAGGTTTAACTGTATGGCAATGTCTTTCCTCTTTAGTACTAGCTCAGTTCTACAATTGCCAAGTATATAGACAGTGATTTTACTTTTCAGAAAATGGTCTTTTCCGTTTCTGGAAACCTGTAATTCCGTTTCAACTTGATCTAAAAATGGAAATTCCATTTCGTCATAGAAAACGTACACAGCAAAAACATGAATTCCGTTTTGCAAAGGTGAATTTCATGAATTTTTACATGATAAGTACAAGAACCAAAACAGATTTTCCATTTGATTTACTGGTAAACTGGAAAATCACTGTCCCTACAAGTATCAAAAGTTCTTGGCCCAGAGAATTAGCTACAAATACCTGAAATGTGAAAAATTCTATCCTTCACTGGTCAAAAGCACTGAATCATGAAAAAGTTTTTTTTTTTTAAGGGTAGTATTGGTTATTCCCACATTGAAGTTGGTTTGATTTTACTTTAACACACATTTCCCACAGACCTCAGGATGAGTGTATTTATGACCAGTTCTTAATCTTTTTATTACTTCATATCAAAATATTTTATGTTACACCCATGCATGGACTTAGCTTCAAGTTTCTCAACATTGCTAGTGGAGTAGAATTCAAAGGGTTAGTTCCAAATATAAGCAGTTGATGTGACTAGTTTCCATGCAAAATTTTAGATTTTTCTTACAAATAGTTCAACAAAAACAATGCCAATAAATTTAGGTATGAATACAGCAGATCCACCTGCAAATTCTTCAGACACTTAATGTAAGAAGTCATCATATTTAATGAAAATACAGAAGATGTTCAGACTTTTACCAATAAAAATATTATCCAACGCCCACTGTGCCTGCGTCTTAGTCACATCCATGGGCTGCCACCAGCGGATGTGTGTGGCATCGGTCCTGGCTGCGACAGGGACTGAGATGTATTCATACTGAGGGGTCCTGTACTGCTGATAATCCAACTCTTTCAGCATGTTCCAGCTAATACCTAAAAATGGGAGGGGAGAAAATGAATGCACCTCATATATCAGACACTTCACTAACAATTATACAGTGATGAATTAAAACAACTGCAAAAATTTGGATATGGTTTAGTATTTATTTTCTGAGTTTGTGTGTTTTGGGATTGCTTTCTTGGACGTGTAAAACATGACAAATTACAAATTACAAAACCAAAGTTGCTTAGAAATGAATTTGGATGTCCATGTGGGAGAATGTCTGCATCAATTTATCTAGAAGAATATGATAAAGATGTTAATTAAATAGAAAGGATATTTTTTCTTTTTCTGATTGAATATAAATATTGGAGATGAAGGGGAAGGAGCAAGTTGCATATGTGTAATGTTTTCTATTGTGAAGTATCAGTAGTTTTGTACTGCAAAATATCATGAACTCACTTCTGGCTGTATCTGCTAATATTTCAATAAAAGATTTTTGAAACAACTATAAAATCTAAACAAAGCATTTAGTTGGAATGTAGGAAATAAAACTGTTTATTTAAGAGAAAACACCAGTGGTTGATGATGGAAAATCTTTCATCAAACTTTCACATTTCATTGGTTTCCAGGTGAGAGTATATTACATTTGCATTATAATGTGGGACTAATTTACTTCATATACAATAAAAAGTTGAGGGATTGGCAGTTTGAACAGAATTTTCCAATCGGAAGTTCCCTTCTAATGCTAGAGTGTGTATGTCAACAATTAACATTGTCCCACATATTGACTTCTGTTAGCAGTGGGGATTTGTGTAGCAGATTTGTCAAAAACACAGTGTTCTGTTGTTTTCAACTACTTTCTCCTGTACTATAGTGACATTTTCAGAATACCATCTGTTCAGAGAATGTTTGAAAGCAGCTGATATTAAAATAATGTTGTTCTGCAAGTACTCAATCTTATCTTAAATGCACTGTAATATGCCAAACAGATTATGACAGATGTAGGATTAATGAGAATTCTTCCATGCATTGTATGTCACAACTTCAACATGACCCACCTCCATTCACAGAATACTGTAACATGACAGATTCTGATCTCGATGTAGCTGTGATGCAGGCCTCTTCATTAGTGTCACTTCCAATCACAATGTAGAATTGGATGAACCTGTAAGTATGATACCAGGACAGATAAATAGAGGTCACTTCTATATCACAGTGGTTCCTGTGCAAGCCAACCACTCACAAGATGATATACTAAAGGTTCCACTGATAGAAACAGAGTGTTTGTTCCACCCCTATCTCGGGACATCACAGCTCCTCTGACTGCTATCCTATCCTATCTATCCATTTATTTATTTATCTATCTATCTATCTATCTATCTATCTATCACTTTCAAACGTGACATGCCCATACCTGGCATCTCTTAGATCCAGTAGTGAATGTCTGCAGCACTCTCAATCCCATTCGGCCACTGAAGTACACTCATACACGCACTTTTTCGTCTCTATGAATTACAAATATCCATCTGAACTGACAAATTTATCTAATTCATTATCTATCTATCTTATCTAATCTATCCTAATCTATCTAATCTCACTCTATCTTATCTAGATCAAACTTTTCATAACGTGACAAATGACCCAATACTTGGATCTCTATAGATCAGTAGGGAATGGTCTGAGCTCTACCACATCAATCTCACAATGGTCATGCAAGTACAACCAGACTGCACTTTCTTTCTCACACTATCTACTCCATCACTCGTGTAGCTCGCTAATACTAATTTTATCTATCTATCATATTCTATCTCTCTATATATTCATAATCAATTCTATCTACTCCTACATCTAATCTAGATCTCATTATCAAATCTAATCTATCGTATCTTATCATCTATCTATCTATTCTATCTATCTTTCTATATGTTAACCTTTTAGCATTGAGCTCCATTGAGTCTGGCATCTCTTTATGATCTACATGAAGTGGGCCAAACTCAGCGCCGGGTTTTTGAGTGCTGATATATTTTTAAGTAAAGAAAAATTTTTTTCGAGAGTATGAGTCTAGAAGCCACACTACTCTAACCCCATGGCCACTGAAGTACACGGACTGCCTTTCTCTCGGGACATTACAACTTCTCTGACTGCTAATTTGTCTATTTATCTATCTATCTATCCATCAGTCTATCTTTCTATTTCAAACTTTACATAATCATACCTGGCATCTCTTAGATCTACATGAAGTGGGGTGATCTAGGCAACCCTCATGCCATGGCCACTAAAGTACAAGGGTCATCTTTCTCTCATGACATGACAGCTCCTCTGACTGCTAATCTATCTATCTATCTATCTATCTATCTATCTATCTATCTATCTATCTATCTATCTATCTACCTACCTATCTATCTATCCATCTATTTATCTTTCTATTTCAAACTTTACATAGTCATACCTAGCATCTCTTAGATCTACATGTAGTGGGGTGGTCTAGGCCAGGGGGCGTCGATCCATGTTTCGGATGGGGGGGGGGGGGGCAAAAGTGAAAAAATGTCCAACATTTTCAGCGCACTCTGCTCGCCAGATTGTAATACAGAATTCTGCAC
>JZLH01S0476488.1:16856-41416 GCA_001188425.1 Eucidaris tribuloides
CACTTAAGTACAAGGGCCATCTTCCTCTCATGACATTACAGCTCCTCTGACTGCTAATCTATCAATCTATCAATCTATTTATCTATCTGTCTGTCTACCTATGTATTTCAGCTTGACATGCCCAAACCTGGCATCTCTCAGATCCAGTAGAATTGTCTCAGCCACCCTCATCCCATGGCCACTGAAGTACAGACACCGCCCCTCCCTAAGGACATCACAGCTCCTCTGGCTGCTAATCTATCTATCTATTTATCTATCTATCAGTTTCAAACTTGACATGACCATACCTGGCATCTCTCAGGTCCAGTGGAGTTGTCTCAGCTACCCTCATGCCATGGCCACTGAAGTACAAAGACCGCCCCTCCCTAAGGACATCACAGCTCCTCTGGCTGCTAATCTATCTATCTATTTATCTATCTATCAGTTTCAAACTTGACATGTCCATACCTGGCATCTCTTAGGTCTAGTGGAGTTGTCTCAGCTACCCTCATGCCATGGCCACTGAAGTATAGAGACCGCCCCTCCCTAAGGACATCACAGCTCCTCTGGCTGCTCCCCTTGGTGATGAGGGCTCCTTGAACCAGGGGCCAGGCATCTCGTTTCATCTCACTGCCTACTACCTCATCTTTCAGGAATGTCTGTGTCACCAATCAAAGAAATATCAAAAGAAAGAGATATGTAAGTTGAACAAGATTCAAAGACTTTCAAAATTAGATGAGTAGTTTGTGTGGTTTTACCTAAATTTGGTACTTACTCTGTATAACAAAGGAAGACTCAGTGTATTAACAACATTTTCATGTTTTTTTTTTTTTGGCACTGTCAATCTTCTGCTGCAACATACAGCTAGTGCTATAATCAAATTTGAACAATGTTTCGCCTGATCCACTGGCTCTCCAAATTTAACCCTAACACATGTTGGATGTCATGTTATTTTTAAATGATCTTGGAATGGCTAATGATCTTGACCCACTGTTTTATAACTTTTCCTTTTGAGTCTTGTCCACAATTTGATAAAGCAAATTTGTCTACACTGAAGCCATTATCACAATTATACACATCTTTTAAACTTCTAAGAAGAATGGTCTTTTTCAAATTGAGTCTTTTTTAGTGAAGAGTTCTATAAAAGACATAATTACCAAGATTTGCAGAACAAAACTGAATACACTATGTATTTCACATCCATATATTTTCATGAGTTTACCTCAAGACACGGAATTTGTGAGAAATTATGTTTATGATTTTATTGCATTTTGCATTCATTTTGTACAGGGATATCAGGAAGGGAAACATTTCATGTTGGTTAAGTCACAAAATTTGAGAAAATAAAAACACTGTAAAATATCTGGCATAAACAGTAATTGGTTTCCAGCAAACTCACTCGCACCAAGGCACTCACACAATGAAAATACATTTTAAAAAGTGGGCATATCACCTCACTTATAGTACACACTTACATTAAGGCCAACACTCCTCTCACACAACTCTCCTTCAAAACCTATGTCACAGATGCATGCTGGGAAGTCACAGGTGCCATGTCCGCTGCACATGGCTTGGCATGGTTGCCCAATTCTAACATCATCAAGAGCCCATTGCTGGTCCAGGGCCGGAGATGAGGTGGCCTCTTGAAACCATCGGAACCTTACAGGTCTGTGGATACACAAAGGAAAAGAGATTGGTAGTTTGTGAGCATAACGATCTGAAAACATACAAGTACAGTCCTACGTTGGTTATCTAACCATCACTTTTCTTAATCTCACTTTTATCGGGATCATGGACCTACCACTAATTACAAAATATGTATGGAACAAAGACAGTTATCTACACTCCAGTGTTAGCACATTTATATCACATGATTTGTGATGTACATTGCACTAACTCTTATGAAGTTCTTTAACTGATTGGCTCTTATGGCAGTGCACCTTATTTGCCAATTGGCAAAAATCTGCAGATATAATAGTTACAATGAATGGTATTATTTAATCCATCTGGCAAGTCATCCAAACATATTCGCATCTCAGGGCCAGGTCTCGTTTGCAATTAAAATAAGAATGTGGTTTTGAAGTTTAAGTTTATGAAATACATCGGCAAAGTGAGATTTGGGAAAAAGCAAATTTAAGTTAGAATATAGTTCAAATGCAATCACAACTGACTGATTTATTATGAAGTTTGATATATGCCATCTTTTGTCTCACCTTCCGGTCATTTTTCCTGTCAGTGGAATGACCACTCTCCGCCAGCCCAGGAAGCTATAGAGAATGCTGGGAGGGGTCACGACCCCTTTACAGCTGGGCTCAGATGGCAGGCACTGGGTGGTGACCATGGACCACTGCACACCATGGTCCACAGAGTAGAGAAGCTGTATCGGTCTGATGGTGCTATCCCATGATGCATTGCAGCCAATGCTGATCTATGTGGTGTCAGAATATGAAAAATTAAACGTACAATATGCACTCTACAGGAAACATTTTCTGTGATTTATAAATAAGCAATCTGAAGACAACCTACGAGGGAAATGCAAAATGGGAATACCCAGAAACACATGAAAAATTAGTAATGAAGCTGACTTAAAACAACTCAATCTTTATTTTGAGCATTTTTTTCTTGTTATTGTTTAATTTTTTTTTTTAAAGGTAAGGTAGTAAAACAAATAACTACCTTAAATTCCAAGACATCCCCCGACTGCAGCATCAAGTCTTGTGTCGTCAAGGATGCATTCTCGGCAGGATTAACACCCCCAATCCAGGACGTGGAATGACCCAGTGACTGGGTGGCCCTGTCTCTACCCCACTCTGATGAACAGAACGACCCAAGTCTGGCATTGTCCGAGAAGATCCAGTGCTCCTGCAGATTTTCCTCCTCAAATTCGTCCCTCAGGAGATCTGGCAGTGTGGCAGAACCCCCTATGAAAATATTGTCTATGGCCCAGTCTGAAGTGTCCCGACCGGAGTGAGTGGGCTGCCACCACCTAATGCGGGTGCCATTGTGAAGGGCGTCGGAGGGGAGGGTCAGTGACACAAACCTGTGAACACAGAAAAATGCATGATGTGGTGACAGGGAGAAGCCACAATGAATTATATCACTGAAATACTTTGGAGTATTTATTTATAACATGTGTAGTTGATGTTTTTGGAGGGGTTAGGAAATGGCCACACTCCTCTGGGGATGAGATTATGAAAACTATTTGATGTAAACCTTCCAGTTTGGTTACAAGTACACCTCAGAAAAGTACACAACATCCATTTTACCCACAAATTAAACTCATTTGTCTCTCACGGAGAGTACACCCAGTAGAACATAATTATCACAAATATGGTGAATTAAGTATTCCTATCAAAGTTGTCAAAACTATTCAAGACACTTTTATAAAAGAGCCTCTAAAGTCAACAAGTTTATGTTTGATTTTTGTTTTGTTTTGTTTGTTGCATTAACAAAAACAAAATGTAAATGTTACACAACAACTTTTACATAAAATTATAAAGCCAATAAAAAGTATGTTTTATTGGTGGAAATTTCTATGCAACAAAAGTTTTGTTAAAGTCCAAATCGAAATGAATATATGAAATGTTCTTCTAGTCTGAAATTCAAGACTGGATATAGAAATGTTCCAAGTTTCTGAAAATCTTTTTCAAATTCACATTTTATGTCATTGCAACAACTTCAGTAAAGACAGGTATATGTGTTTAATTCTTACGTGGCAAACTGGTATTGATTGTGGAACAGCTCCGAGAGATAGTGCCAAGTTATGCCACCATTGGTGGAATATTCCACCAATACACCCTCATCCCTATCTCGAGGCTGAGCAATGCAACCAAATTTGAAGTAGAACTGGATGTAGTCTGCTTGCGTTAGGTCAAGGTCAGAAGTTACAAGCTGCCTGGTACAAGACTGGAAGATGAAGTTTGCAGAAAGATTTATGGTTACTTATACTGAGAAAGAAGCAGTAAAACAGTACTTTTCGAGTGATTAATAATACCCTTCATTTAAAGTTATATAATTATTACATTGGTTGTTGTTCAAACTATATAAAATTATTCAATTGATTATGGGTGCATTACTTTTGTGGAGCAATTCAGGAAAGGTGTGAAAAGAGCAGTTCAATAAATGAGTATTTTAATCAGTTAATACAAACATGAATGGTAAAATGGCAAACTGGGAATCACTTATCTAAGGAATGACTCTTAAATGTAGACACTGATGCAGGTTGCATGAATTTATATTGATAGCATAACCTCATGTCTGACTGACTTGCTTTTTTTCATTAGTTACATGTAGTTGCTACTATATGAAGTATGAAAAATTATTGATTAATTTCTAGACGTATGGAATTTAATTTATGAGGTAAACTTTGCACAAGGCAAAGCATTAAACACAAGACAGCTTTAGTTCTGTCACCAGGTTAACTCAATACGAGATGAGGTGGATCTCTCACAACTTACACTCCTGAAATGCAGAGCCATTCCAGATGCCACTGGGCCACAAGTCCCCGATACAAAAGCCCCATTGACCTTTGACCAATGACCCTGCCCTGACATGGGCTGATGTGAGAAAGTGTCACGCAGCGACTGGGGAAGACGGGCGGACGGACGCTGGCAGGCTGCCCCCTCCCAGCCTCGATCACAACTATGGAGAGACAAAAAAGAGGACAAAATCTTGAGATTTGTTTAAAAACTGTATACGCCTTTATATCTTTGCGATTTTGCTTCAAGATGGGTAATTCATCAGAGATTATTTTTGCAATTAAAGTGCACTTGCTTTGACTTTGTACAAGTAGAATTAAAAGAGAGTGAAAATTTTCATGTATGTTCAGTCATGAAATTTGTGATAATAAAACTATTCAGCATGTACAGTAATCATATTTAACAGCTCAACTGTCTGATTCCAATTTCAATTGCTAGCCCCCCCCCCCCCAAAAAAAAGAAACTGTTGGGATGTACTCTCCACCTTCTGTGGTTTTAGAGATTGTATTTTTTTGGGGGGGGGGGAGAGGGGTGTAAAGGGTCCTAAATTACAATATTATTTGAAAGAAACAGAATTTTAAATTTCATGAAAAACTGATGCACAAAAACTAATATTCCAGAAGAAAATAAATAGCATCGAAGTTGATATATAACCACACAAGAACCATTTTTTTTAATTAAATATGGAAGGATAAGTGTGTAGACACAAGAAAAATGACTAGGAGACAAGCAAACTGTTATAGACACCATACCATGAAATTAGCCAATCAAGCCCAGGCCAAACATGCTAAAAAAGATCAGAAAGGCATGTTGAGTACTCACATGCAAGTGCCAGAACTGCAACGTCCATGACCAGAGCACATGCTATGACACTCTGATCCTATGTACACGTTACTGAGAGCCCATTCATGACTGGGGTCGACCTGCCCTGGCTGACTCCACCGAAATCGGGTGGCTTTGGACTCCTGCTCGGCGGTAAAAGATTACGAATTAAAATACAGCATTAAAGGCCTACAAAATTATTGAAAAAGGTATAGCCTTAACTGTGTAATAAAATACTGCAGTCATTTTCTTCTTTGGTGTCTATTTCATCAAATCATAATTTCTTAATATTGGCTGCATTTGTAGACTAGTTCTAATTAACCCTTGGCTATGGGAATTGGATGTGTCCTGTGTAAACTATATAGGATTATTAGAATCTGACAGGCAATGGGTTAATTAATGTTGAAATAACTATTTTCCCTGTGGCTGAAAATATAATTCAGTTCAAAAGAACAACACATTTGGTAATAATGCCATCCAAAGACTCGCAAATGTCAGTAAAAACTATAAGGATTTAAATTCTCATAAAACTTCACTGAAATCATAATGTTCTGTAGTCATTGGACCAACAGAATACTGAATATAGCATCTTCTAAAAACAAGCAAATCATGTGTTTGTCCCTTTTAATAGTTGAGCAGTACACAACCTACAAACTGTTCCTATTCCTGGGCAAAGAAATGCACTATTCACCCATGTGTCCCTATTTTTTTTTAGAATATTATAGAAATGTACTGGATATTTAAGAATTTCCTGCTTTTTCAAATTTTCACACATTTTGTCCCTTTTTCTTAGGTTTCAGGATTGGCAGGTATGGCATTACCTTGTGTAGTGTGGCAATGTGATAGTGACTGTGTTCCATCCATAGTACACATCGGCCAAGAAGACACTCCTCAGATGGTAGGTGGTGCATTCAATCTGGGACGGCAGACACTCGGTGTACAGGGGATGCCAGTGTTTGCCCATGTCAGTGGAATACTCCAGTAATACACCTTGAAATGTAATGACACATGAAGTATGAATTATTGAGAACAACAGTCTGTTAAAAAATTCCGAAGTATATTGTTAGTTTGTTCATTTGTTTGTTTGTTGGGGGGAAAGTATGATGCAATTCTGAATGATAGCCATGTCTTAACTTTCAAGCCTAGCAGTCCCATCACCTGGATACTGCTGTTTTGGAATGTCAACTAAAAAGAAAATGAAAGTGAAAACTATCAATTTGAGTAATCACATATGGATAATATGATCATGATATAGGTTGATCTCATGCTATAAGTATGGTATTGTAATAATTATTATGTGTGGCCTGTTGCCACAAATACACAATAAATTGGAAACAAAAATAAAAAAAATTCAAAGCTTTAAAATGGTATCTAATTTGTCTAGGAAGGACAGAGCAAACTGAAAACACAAGTTTACACCATCACATAAACCATTATCAGGAAAATTGAGAAAAAAACAACCTCAAAGATAGTGCTCATTCATGAGTGTCAACAGTGCATTCCTGCGCAAGTTATTAAAGCTAGAATCAAATCCCCAAATGCAGTGAAACTGTTATCGGATTAAGCTGAAATTTTGCACAATTACTTCATACACAATCCTTCTATTTGGCCAAGTTTCACAGTCCGACACTTCATTATCTTTAAATTAATTTTTTATTTTTTTTTTTTTTTACAGCATGGATCTCTTACGAGGTGTAGATTCTCTGGCAAATTGCAAAAACATAGTCAAGTTAAATCCAAGAAAATATTCTTGGGACGGACAAACTACAAGTTTTACTTTTTACTACTTAGGTTCCTCCCTATTTTCACTTTGTTCAGTATGTTGTCAACTTAAAGAACCAATTAGATAAAGATAAACATGATTAATGTTTGTTATTCATTTGTTAAATTATATAAGTTTAATTTGTGTGCATGCAAGTAGATGCACTGTGTAATATCTCTGATTGTTTATTACATAATTACCAATTCAAGTATTTGTATAATTTACATGTATTTGCATCATTGATTCTTTTAGTCAAATGAATCGGAATTGAATTGAAAATATTCATTGTTATTGCATTGTGTATTTTGTATTGTTTAATGTGTTCTATGTGAAAATATGGAAAATAAATTGAAATTGAATTGAATTCTTATCAATCACATCTGGCCCTCAACTTTAGACAGATACTACATAGATAAATTGTATGGTCTTGCAAAAACTTCTCAAAGTCTGCAAATAACCAATCCAACCCAATTTCATGCATTTATGCAAAAAATACCATTGCAACAAATTATATGTTATATGACAAAAGGTTACATATAAGCTCACCATAGCAGACCCGTGGTCGGGTACATCCCATTGCAATGTCAAACTGCAAGAAGGTATCCTCCGTCACCTTGACGTCCGATGATATCGTGTAACGCATCAACTCGTTACTGGCAAAGTGCAGTGCATTGTGGGTTACTCCACACACCTGTAAAGACAAGTGACCAGGGCATAGTTTAATTCACATTGAACCATATTCATACATCCAAAAAGTATTCCCTTTCTAACATTGTGACTCTAATTTTAATTTTATCGATATTTCCAAGAAACAATGAATTTTGTGAAGTTATTTGTTTTAAATCAATCTACAACCACAAATGTAAACTAGAGCAGTTTGACTGCGCGCAGTCGATGGGTATGCCTCCGCAGTCCGCACTCCCATCCAATTGATGTAATTTGAAAAGCTTCAAGTTACCATGGTAGCAAGACCAACAAGATGAATAAGCCCATGTGACCTTTACCAAGTTACAGTAAAATCCAATAAGCAGTTCTTAAATTATCACGACAATGAGCTCAATTCGGACGTGAGGCCTTGTGACCTTTGACCTCTGACCTTTGACCTCCAAAATTGAATCAGTAAATTGGTGCCTTATATTAGATACTTCTCCCAAGTTACACCAAAATTTGATCAGTCATACTTAAGTTACACAGTAATGAGCTCAAATCAGACATATTTAAGGCCTGGTGATCTTTGACCTTTAACCTTTCAACTCCAAAATCTAATCAGTTCATTGGTGCCTCATAATACATACTTCAACCACAATACATAAAAATCCGACTGGCTGTTCTCAAGTTATTGCTGTAACGAGCCCAAATTAGACATATTTTAGCCATGACCTTTGAGCTCCAAAATCGAATCAGTTCATTGGTGCCTCATAATACATACTTCACCGAAGTAACATGAAACTCAGAGTGGCCGTTCTCAAGTTATTGGGGTAACGAGCCCAAATCAGATATATTTTAGGCCCGGTGACCTTCGACCTTTGACCTTTCAGCTCCAAAATCTAATCAGTTCATTGGTGCCTCATAATACATACTTCACATACGTAACATGAAAATCCGACTGGCTGTTCTCAAGTTATCGCGGTAATGAGCCCAAATCAGACATATTTTAGGCCCAGTGACCTTTACCTTTGACCTTTGCAAGCCCTCCAAAATCTAATCAGTTCATTGGTGCCTTATAATACATACTTCACCCAATTTGAATCAAAATCCGACCAGCCGTTTTCAAGTAATCGCGGTAACGAGCCCAAATCAGATATATTTTAGGCCCAGTGACCTTTGACCTTGACCTTTCAGCTCCAAAATCTAATAAGTTCATTGGTGCCTCATAATACATACTTCACCCAAGTTACAAGAAAATCCGACCAGCCGTTCTCAAGTTATCGCGGTAACGAGCCCAAATCAGACTTATTTTAGGCCCGGTGACCTTTGACCTTTCAGCTCCAAAATCTAATCAGTTCATTGGTGCATCACAGTACATACTTGGTCTTCCGCTCAGCACTATTTTTCATTACCAATGATATTTTGCTTAAAAAATGAGAATATTATCAAGAAAACTGACATCATCCAGCTCAGATAATGCTCATGAGCACTACCTTATGACTTCTTATTGTAATGTAACTTTTCAACCTATGATATCACTTGCTTAGCAGTGAATTGATCATAATCAGCCGCCTACTACCACGCCATTAAGTCGCTGCATTCCGCTCGCATGGTCTGGGCAGCAGCAAAATTTCCACCACTCAGAAAAGTCTGGCTACAACCCTGGTTAGGGGTATTCCTCTCCTATGTAAAAGTTTAATAACAAATTTATATTTTTGTCATACGTTTGATTCTTACAGCAATGATTAAAAGTGTGCACAATCATACTGCTGCAAAATTGTGCCAACAACGCACTACAAGCTAACTTTAAAAGTCAGTGTAAAAAATCTTGGTTTGCCCATACAGAGTTGGTCAAACCAAGTGTATGCCTGTTCTATATAAAAATGTAAAGGTGTAATAAACAAAGATATTTTTAACATACTTTTGATTCTACTAGCAATTACTGAAAGGGTACTATTTGTAGCACAATATTGCACCAGCAACACAATAACAAGTAATCTTGGATTTAAAGATTGGGTTCAGGATTTGCAAGGCCACCACTTCCCTTCATATCATGACCAAATGGTAGTTAAGTACTCACATATCCATACACAAAAACTACCCGGGACTGGATGCCTGAGGGTAACAGTGATTAAGTTCGCTTTTCTAGTCCCTGTCATCCAAAATGATGACAAAGAAATAATAATAATAATAACAAATGGTGTGTTGACAGTTTAAAATCCATATGTCATGAACTTATTGCTTTATGAGAAAAACTAATCACAATATGCTACCAGAATATTGTTTCCGTTAGTTTAAATTTTGCTCAGATAGGTGTTTGCATCACCAGCTGAGCGCTGCGGTTATATGGCCAGCTACTGAATGCTGTGTGACCTTCGGCTAGCTGGCTGTGACAGGCCACACCAGGCATCACTAATGGAATTATCGTAAGAGCACGGGCTGTCGCTTTGCGAATTTTGAAGTTAAACTGTCCAGATATTCACTAAAACTGTACATAGTCTATTTAAAGTTTCTATGAGAGGTGTTTTTTCATAATAATCTTCACATTGTGAATGATTTTAGCCGAGTTCATTCATATTGCTGGTTTTTGGCATGTAAATCCTGAAACCAATCTGTAAACAATAAGCTTTAACAGTTGAAAACAAACCTGTTCCAAGGTGCTGCCCGGTGAAATCAGCCAGTTCTGATCATGAATTGAGAACTGCTGATTACTGTCACGTTGAAGAGATAGGGTGAAATCATCTTCCAGGACTATCTGACCGTGAATATAGCCACCAATGTATATCTACAACAACAAGCAAAGGCACATTGAACAGAATTACCTTTTCATCCAGTGGAGACTAAGAATGAGATATCTTGGGCTAGGGTCTATGGAGAATGTGTGTTATACGGAAATCAAGCCATCTCTAATGGGTTATGGAGGAACACCATTCTTGATTTGTGAATAAAGGGAAGGCATTGCATTTGAATGTCAATTTAGCAAGGAAAGAAAACATAATCTGAAGCTGAGTTTATATAATCCAAAAGTTTTACAGAGATGTAAACTGTGTTCTGAGAGTGTTCATGCATTTGAATTTATTCCTACGTTGTTCATGTAATGGTTAATATTATTTCTAAACTCATCAATTTAAAATGAGCAATGAAGGTATTACTATATAAAGGGTAAGAATATGGATTCCTTTGGTAGGGTCTCTTCGTTCAATTCCCGTCCCAGCATTTGAGTCTTTGGGTGAGACACTTCATCTGTATTACCTCTCTCTACTCAGGAAGATAAATGGGTACCTGGTAGGGTGATGAGGACACAGCTTGACCAGCTTGGTGACATGCCTTCAGCTGGGAATACTACTTACAAAGCGGTGATGGTGCACATCTTTACACAGGCTAGAACTGTATCCCAGTGACCAGGGTACTGACAAATGCGTAAAAACCAATTTCATTGATTCATAGATCAAAATCTCATGTGTTATAACAGAATGGACTATTATTAGTACTCTTGTTGTTGTTTTTATATTATGTGACAAGGTTGACTGCCACTAATGGGATGTTGTTTTATATGCAGAGTGAGAAGTTACATGCAAAACAAATATGTACATATCCTAATTTACACATAACATACGTAAACATTTTATTCTATTTTCAATTATCAAATCCAAAAATGCATTTTCAAAGCTGCATCAATAAATAGAGCTTGGAAACAAAACTGATATTAGCTCATAACTTCACAGTCTACAAGTCCAAAGCACACTATTTGATTATGTGGATGGTTAGGGTGGGTATAGGAATATGTGTAGTCAATTACATAAGTCTATACCTGTCCCAATGACTAGTTCAACATCTTCATCAGATCACATATTCCATGACCCAAATAATTTCTGTTTATACATTTGTGCACAGCTCATACAGTTTGCAGGACTTACTCCAGATTCGCCAAAAGCTATACATTATACACTGACATGTATAAATGTTCCAATTTACATATAATGACAAAGAAATGGATATAGCGTATGCCATTGCCCAGCCCTCCACCCCAAAAAACCACACCACCAACAACAATTACAAATTCTTCAGGAAGTCCTTGAAAAATTATGGTGGTCTGCAGTGGCACCATGAATTGAAGAAATCCTCTGATAGCATCCTTCTTCTTGGAGGGTTACGGTGTGTATAGGAATACCAGTTGTCAATTACACATGTCTCTACCTGTCCCAATGACTAGTTCAACATCTTCATCAGATCAAGTATTCCATGGCCCAAATAATTTCTGTACGTATATTTGTGCGTAGCTCTCTTGCCAGCATAAAGTTTACAGAACCTGTGCCAGATTAATCAAACGCTACATCGCCCGAAAAATAAAGTGCCTTCCAGAAGTCCTTTTATCATGGTGGTCTTAACCCCTTGGGGACGACGGGCTTGTACAGAAGTCCAGTACATTGCATACTCAGAGACGACGGGCTTCTACAGAAGCCCAGAAAATATAACACAATATTCGGTCAAACACTGGATAAACATTTGGTGAAAGGTAGAGTTTTATTGCTCCATGCGTCTATCCCAACAATGACACATTTTTGACCACTATAGAGTAAGAAAATAAATATTCTGCAAATATTTTATAAGAAAACATGGGTTTATATTCCCTTCACGGTCAACCACGTGCAAATAGCGTCATCTCTCACTGAACAACAGTGCCATATAGCACCGAGCCCAAGGGGTTAAAAATGCTCTAATACCACCCTTCTAAACAATGCCCCCCCTTCCACTTGTGCCCCCACTACAAGTGTCCTACAAACCTGATCTATAGCCCAGCTGTCAATGTAAGTTCCTTCTCTGGATGGCTGCCACCACCTGATTCTGGTGGCCCTGGTGCGGGCGATGTTAGGCAGCTCCAATGCCACATACATGGGGGCATTGCTCCTAGGGTCAAAGGTCATCTCCTCGATGAGATCCCAGGTGATGCCACCATCTGATGAGAACTGGAGGAGGACCGGGTGGTTCTTGTGGGAGGGGGGCAAGGTGTTACAACCAAGACGGATGTAGAAATGAACAGCACTGGGTAAGGGTAAGATGGGTGGAGAGACAAGGGAGACACGATAATGAATAAACTTCCATCACTTTATTGTTTCCGTTCAATCTGTGGCAATTTTTTTCCATTTATTTCACATGCATTTGTCATACCTGTTAACATACTTGTTAACATTGTGGAAGCTCCATTCAAAATGTATCTTTTTATTCAAGATTGATTTGTTTTGTTTTGTTCTGTTTTGTTTTTTGTTCTCCATGCTTTTCTTCTCAGGTTACGTGACTTTCAATGATGCCTAACCTTACTATCTCCTCCGATGCTGAGCTCCTTTGTATGTGGTTCCTGATTAAGATAGAGAATACATTCCAACAAGCAATTTGATTTTCACACTCTGTATGAATACAACTCAAGTGAACACTTGCTGAATACAGATGCAATTATTTTTTAATTTAACAGTTCTTTGGTAGATTCAATGCATAGTTTGTAATCTTAAATTTATTCTGCCCTACTTTAATCAAAGGAAGCAAGTGATAAAAGTGCCATTTCTTTTACACATTGGTAGCTACACTATATCACACGATTTCAAAATAAAGATCTTACAATACAAAGAATATATCTTCTCCAAATTTTGCCTGACCGGAGAGTATGCGTAGGAAGTTTCAAGGACATCAATAACTCATATTTGAGTGATTTGTCACTTGTTTCTGTTTACCAAAGAAAGTCAACATTGTCCATGCATGAAAATGCATTTCCTCAGTAATTTTATTAACATATGTTTTCAAATCTGTGTCATAAAATTTAAGTCTCACCTGGCATTTGTGAGGTCCATGTCTACCGTTGTTAGCATTCTACGTCCAGGGTCAAAGAAGTGAAGGCTTTTGCCTGTTATCAACGTTCCACACTTTTGGGTGATTGCAGCACCACTCCAACGTAAAAACTTTGCATGGTCAAGGATTCCTAAATGAGAATAGAAAACATGTCAGAATTTTATAATATTTATATAATATTAATATTTATAAAATATTGGATGGCTTTGAGGTGGACACAAGAAAATATTGTATGACTTGTGAAAAATATCGGACGAGTCACAGACGAGTCCGATGTTTTCATAAGGAGTACAATATTTTCTCTGTCCACCGAAAATAAGCCATACAATATTATCTTTGTTATCCAAATCCACTAAAATTATCAAATTAGAAATTTAACTGAATCCTCTCCAAACAATCTAGTCTGTCAATGGCGATCCACTAATTTCATTCTTCATGAGACGTGTTATTCCCCTTATCTATGAGAATTTACATCTTTCTCTTGATTTAGTAAATTGAGCAAAACACACACATTATACAGGAATGACGATCGTGACGATACAGTGTAATTTATTTTTTTTTAAAACCCTTAGTTATATGTTATTGAAGTGGAAAACTGGATCAACTTGTTAGCCACACACATCAGTCAGACACTACCAAATACAAAAGTTTCCGGATGCTTACAACATATTTCCTCACTGTAAGACATTTTCCGACGTACCCCCTCGTCTAACTGCAGCACGTATTCGCGCGTTCCTTTGCGCGTGGGATACGCGTTAATATCACGCCGCTTGAAACCCCCTATTTTGATAACAATATTAAATTTATTACAAATCTCACTTTACATTTCATAACAAATTGTGATTAAACTAGAGCAATTCGACTGCGCGCAGTCGAGGCAGTCTGCACTCCCATCCAATTGATGCAATTCGAAAAGCTTCAAGTTACCATGGTAGCAAGACCAATGAGCAGTTCTTAAATCATCGCGATAATGAGCTCAATTCAGACATGAGGCCTTGTGACGTTTGAATTCTGACCTTTCAACTCCAAAATCGAATCAGTAAATTGGTGCCTTATATTAGATACTTCTCCCAAGTTACATCAAAATCGGACCACTCATACTCAAGTTATCACATTAATGAGCCCAAATCAAAGGCCCGGTGACCTTTGACCTTTCAGCTCCAAAATCTAATCAGTTCATTGGTGCCTCATAATACATACTTCCTCCAAGTAACATGAAAATCCGACTGGCCATTCTCAAGTTATCGCCGTAACGAGCCTAAATCAAACATATTTTAGGCCCGGTGACCTTTGACCTTTGAGCTCCAAAATCTAATCAGTTCATTGGTGCCTTATAATACATACTTCACCGAAGTTACATGAAAATCCGATCAGCCGTTTTCAAGAAATCGCGGTAACAAGCCCTAATCAGACATATTTTAGGCCCGGTCACCTTTGACCTTTCAGCTCCAAAATCTAATCAGTTCATTGGTGCCACATAGTACATACTTCACCCAAGTTACAAGAAAATCCGATCAGCAGTTTTCAAGTAATCGCGGTAACAAGCCCAAATCAGACATATTTTAGGTCCGGTCACCTTTGAACTTTCAGCTCCAAAATCTAATCAGTTCATTGGTGCCACATAATACATACTTCACCCAAGTTACAAGAAAATCCAACAGGCTGTTTTCAAGTTATCGCGGTAACGAACCCAAATCAGACATATTTGAGGCCCCGTGAACTTTGACCTTTGACCTTTCAGCTCCAAAATCTAATCAGTTCATTGGTGCCTCATAGTACATACCTCACCCAAGTTACAAGAAAATCCGACCAGCCGTTCTCAAGTTATCGCGGTAATGAGCCCAAATGAGACATATTTTAGGCCAGGTGACCTTTGACCTTTGACCTTTTAGCTCCAAAATCTCATCAGTTCTTTGGTGCCTCATAGTACATACTTGGTCCTAGTTACATCAAAATCCGATCGGGGGTTCTTAAGTTATCGTGGTAACGAGAACCGGTAACGGACGGACGGACGGACGGAAGGACCGACAGAAGGACGGACGCACGGACGGACAACCCGAAAACATGATGCCTCCGGCAACTTCCTTGCGGAGGCATAAAAAAGATTAAATGAAAACCATTTGAATACACCAGAAATTCATGACTGCCCCACAACATTCAAAAACTGAATTAAACTTTGGGATAAATCTATGTGACGTTGCGGCTACATAGAAAAGACCTTGCCTTCTCAATTTATAGATCCATGGTTCAAATCCATGCCACGGCAATTATGTAAGGTACTTCATCACCATTACCCCATCCCTCAGAGAGGATGTAAATAAGGAGATCCCACGTTGACACAAAAAGACCTCAGCATGTTAAGAAACCCATACACTTCATTGAAAAGAGAAGGGTGAAAACCAAGTGCTGTGTTTATATATTGATATGCACATCAGTGTACACGGCTGGATGCTCATGGGCAATAATGATTAAATTCACTTTTCTACTCCCTCTCATCTCTAATAATGACAAATC
Source organism: Eucidaris tribuloides (assembly GCA_001188425.1). Taxonomy (NCBI): domain Eukaryota; kingdom Metazoa; phylum Echinodermata; class Echinoidea; order Cidaroida; family Cidaridae; genus Eucidaris; species Eucidaris tribuloides. The sequence goes on from JZLH01S0476488.1 coordinate 32,901, forward strand.
AATAATTTAAAAAATGTCAAAATCATGTAACCACTAGATCACCTATAGCATTACTTCCATTGCCTAAAGACCTATTCTATTTTGAGAATGAGAAATGGCTACATCCTCCATAGCTGGGGGGCTTCCAAGAGTATAACAAAAGATGAGTATCTTCATGTATGCACTTCTTTAGTTCAGGAGCAGCTGTAAACTTGGGTTATTGCATCATCTTTTGTTGAGCTCTAGAAGCCCCCTGGCTACGGCACAAATCACATTCTCGAAACCAAGCAGGTCTATACCTTCAAAAGATTCTTTCAGAAAAGAGGGTCTTGGGGTCTCGACATCACACGTCATTCCTCCATACCCCGTGTCACACACACAGGTAATGCCATGCAAACATGCTCCGTGTCCATGGCAATGGTTAGGACACTGAGGTTCGATGTAGATGCCATCTAGAACCCAGGGTTTCGGATTGTCTGCTTCGGTAAAGTTGTATTTTGTAACTAGTATCATCAGTTTTGTAGCTGACATTATAATTTGTTTAGATTTTGGTCTTTTTGGACTGAAACCGGACTTAAAACCTGGATTACTACTACTACTACTAAAGGGTTGAAAGCATTGTTTGTTCACTAAAAAGCATCACTCTAATTGACTATACCTTCAAAAGATTCTTTCAGAAAAGAGGGTCTCGGGATCTCGACATCACACGTCATTCCTCCATACCCCGTGTCACACACACAGGTAATGCCATGCAAACATGCTCCGTGTCCATGGCAACGGTTGGGACACTGAGGTCCGATGTAGATGCCGTCTAAAGCCCAGGATTTGGGATTGTCTGCTTCAGTGAAGTAGCCCTGGTACCAACGGAATCGCACAGTTCTATTTTTGAGAGGAGAGAAAATTGCAAATGGAACAAAATCATGAGGTCACTGTAATATCTTTGTTTAATCTAACTAATTCGGTCCTGTTTCATCAAACACAAATCAGAAATTCAAATACAAAATGAGTTTACAGCTCAAATCTACTTCCCCAACAACTATCTTATATGTTTAATGGATCCATTAACATCTATAGGCTTTTTTTTTGATAGCATGCAGCATTGGGCCTGTGAGTCAAATATTTGCAAAATAATTAGTTTTCCACTATTTGACTTGTAACACTCATGACTAACAGGTGAGGTCAATGATTAACTTTTGCACAAGAAGCTTTAACATTTTGACATTTTAAACCTCAAATTCTATAATTTCAGCATAAAGTTGCCCTACTATACTTGACCTCATAACTATAGATATTACACCAATGAATGACTTTATTTCAATGGACAGACATATGGATGGAAATCACCCAGTAGCAGTCATTTTAAAAGCTTTAAACAAAATCATCAGGTATTTGCTGAGAATTTTTTTGATCTCAAACATGAGGACAACTCACCCATACATGTGAAGCCCTGTTAGTGGAATGGTGTAGCGCACCCACTTCTCAGTTTCTCCACTGTAGTAGATGGTGGGTGGTGAGGGATGCTGGGAGCAGGATGGACTGGATGACTGGTTGGTAAAACAATCCGATCCCAGCAGGTGCCAGGTGGAGCCAAAGTCTCGGGAGAATTCCAGTCGCACTGGGTTGGAGGCGGTCGTCTCATTGGTACAACCTACATTGATCTTGATAATGACAGAAGAATATAATAACAATTAATTTTCACCCAAATTTTACTTTATTTGTGCCTTTAAAACTAACATACACTTTCATAGATCTCGCAATTCACAAGATATAAGTTCATCCTGTACTTGTAAACAAAATATTCAATTTGATAAAATATTATAATTAGAATCAAAAACATATGTGAACTGTAAGGATCATTTCTTACTCCATCTAATACTAGCTATTTTAATTTCTTGGAAATAATCTGTGCGGTGGAACAAAATATTTTGTGATACATATCATCTTTACATGTATTACTTTTTCATGTAAGTTTCTTTTTCTTTCAAAATAAGACCTAGAACAAATAACATTTTTTTTAACTGAAGATTCTCGGCCCAAGAGTCTTGGCCTGTCAATAACCCTCACCCACACAAATACAACTCAGGTTTACAGCTCATTTGCATGTATCTAGTCAGCACTATATGCATTGGGTGGTTCTAATGAACATAATCATATATGGAACAGCTCGTGTGAATAAAGAAAAATTGATCTTGTGCACACAAAATAACACTATTAACTGGTTGATAATAAATGGGTCATCAATCTCTTGGAAACATTTTGTTTATTGGCACAAGAAGATACAATCTAAATTACACCTTACACATGACATTTGAAAGCTATTATACTGCTTCTATTTACATGTAAATCATAAAAATTGAAATCACCCTAAGTGTCAGAGAAAAACCAGCCACGGTTTAATAAATACATGCGTGTTGAGTATTTAACAACAAGAAGTCTCTAACAACAATTTAGTTAAATGTAGTAATCTTTCCACTACAACCAGAAAAATATATTTTGACAAGCACTTAACTCTTTGGAGACAATTTGATTTCAATATAACATGCAATTTTCATAGACCCCAGCCTGCGATATCTCACTCTTAGTCTCCAACAAGTTAATAAACGTCTATTTCAAAGTGAACATTTACATGGTGCTAAAGGAAAAAAAAGTGTCCTTTTTTGTATTTTCTTTTCTTTTTCATACAGTGTGGCCCAGAAAGAATGCTACACATGCGATCGTTAATTTCTTCAACATCATCCACAAAATGTAATTGGTGATTATTTCATGGGTTAGAACATTCTTTTTCCAACAAAATGATACCATGATCATTAATTTTGATTGAGGTGTTTAGATCTTAGGGCTATTTTTCTGAAGCATAGTAATTTCCTAAATTTGCTATTTTTAAAAAAATCATCAGAACACCAAAATATTCTCGCGTAATGGCGTGCTATAGAATAAGCTCTGTCTAGACAAAGGGCAGGAATGCTCTCGCTTTCATAAAGAAGATGATGCGAGCTACATCTCTAACGTCATTGCGGTTTGTCTGGTATGGCACGCTGAGACACGAGAATATCTCGGTGTTCGGATGACTGCCGCTGATGAAAAATTGGCAAATTTGGGAAACGACATTGCCTCAGAAAAATGGCCGCAGGACCCAAACAAATTACTCAAAATCAATGATCATGGTATCATATTGTTGGAAAACGGATGTTTTAACCGCTGAAACAAAAAACAATGACATATTGCAGATGATGTTGAAGAAATTAGCGATCGTAGCTGTAGCATTCTTGCTGGGCCACCCTGTATGTTAGAAAAAAACAAGCTAAAAATATAACAAACTTTGAGAGTTTAATGAAAATTTCACCATCCTGACACAACTCACCTCAAACTGCACCATAAAGTTATCATTGACATCAATGTCCCTGGTAGTGACAGAATGTTCCCCAACACTTCTTGGAAAGGCCAGAGACGGGTATTCACCCAGGTGACGGAAATGGCTGGGAAGAGTGAAAGTAATCAAAAAATAGTCAAGTATGTATGCCGATACATGGAAGAGGCAGCATCAATTCTCCTTATCACAATACAGCATTCAGCAGTACAGGATGCACACGTTCAACAGAACAAGTTTAGTTTTGGCGATTTTTTTTTTTATTTGAAAGCTTTATGCCCAAAGGTCATATCACACCAATAACATATTCTGAATGTCTTTTTTTTTAAATTAATGAAAATTTCCGGGGGTGGAGGGGGGTGGGGGTACCTCCGAGATTTCGGGGCACCCCCAAGTTTTTTGACTATATTTTACATTGTACCATCCAATGGGTTAATAAGGTGTTAAGGTTTTCTGAGTTATACCTCATCAAAAAGAGCAGACTCTGCATTTTCTGATGAGGTATAACTCAGATAACCTTAACACCTTATTAACCTGTTGCCTCCAAGATTCTGAAAATCCCATAGAGTTAACACAGGGCAGATCCGGTTCCCGTAGGCAACGGGCTAACCCGTCGGATGCTATAATGTAAAATATAGTCAAAAAAACGTCGGGGGGGGGGGGGGGGGTGGTACCCCGAAATCACGGGGGATTTTTCATTCAATAAATTACAAAAAAACGAAAGACATTCAGAGTCTGTTGTTGGTGTGATATGACCTATGGGCATACAGATTTCAAATAAAAAAAAAAATCCCCAAAACTGAACTTGGGCTTTAACATGGGTTAAGAATTGAAATTGCCGTAAAAATTTGCAGCATACACAACCAACAAATTCTGATGTTACCTGTCCAGGTTACATGAAATTATAAAGCATATTTGTGACACTCTGGCCTTATTTTGTAAATTGTGAGTTTTGTACATGCTACTATATAATGTTTATTGAAACTCCAATAAGTTTGTCACGCCAGTAGAATCACCATGCCATCTCAATCTGCGTATGTGCACACGGACATACTGGTTGGGCAATAGTGTCCTCTATTGCCAACCATCCTATTGGCTATGGAGAGAAATACATAGGAAACGCTTCACATCCTATCTCTACATATGAACAAACCATAGAATGACTCTCATTCTGGATAATTGTACATGTTTCTTATAAATATTTTTTTAAGAATAAAAATAATACCTATTTTGTGTGCTCCATTAAAACACAATGAATACCAGTCAATCCTAAAACCTAAGAAATAGGGGCATTATGGGGGGGGGGGGAAGTGTGAAGGAATAGGGACATCCTTGACATCTTTTGCATTAGTATAGACAAATATTTGCGAAAAAAGACACAGTAAAAATGTGTAAAAAGTACTTTTTCATTTGCTAAAAATAAGGACTGTCCTTGGAAAATAGGGACAGTTGACAGCTCTGAGATAGTGTTGCACGACTAAAACACCAAAAGTCGACTCTCTGGATCACTGTGAAAATATTGATGACAATTAACATTGCAGTCTTTTCAGTTCATTATTATGTAAACTCATGGCCAGTTCAGTTCAAGTAAAGACATATATGGGGTATATATTCAGGTTGTTGAACTGAAATCATTGAAGAAGGACACTGAACAGTCACTGTATAGGCTGTATTTGTGATTCTTTTTACCCATTGATTATGCCGACAGACCCAAACGCCGAGAGTCGCCAAATAGTCGGAGTCGCGACTTTTGATGGCCGACTAGTCGACTCCAAAAAATCCTGGAGTCATGCAACACTACTCTGAGATGAAGGAAGTGGGTTTGATGTTTTTTTTTGGGGGGGGGTGTTGGGTTACAAATATTATATACCCAACAGAACTCCTGTCCATCAGTGCAAGAGGAGCAAAGAGCCGTGGACTAGATCCCCGTCGCTGCTGCTGAGGACAGTGGTTGGCAATACTGTTCGCTCCCGGATAAAATAACCAATCATCGTCGTTGATGTTGCCGGTGTCGAAGGTGTCCTGAAGCATGCCCCGCATCATGAGATTGCCACCAATGATGACAGCATCCACGGACCACACATCGCCACGGAGATCGTGGTGCGGCTGCCAGAAACGGAATCGGGTGGAGTTGTACTTGGCCCTCATTGGAAGCTAAATAAACACAAAATAAGACATTTAAATATCTCATTTATGAAGGACGAGGTTCATTTCCCGGCAAAATATGTAATAATAAAATGTTGACTTAATTTCAGTGACATCAGAATATTTACTGTCATAACAATCATCTCCATCACTAACACCATCATAATCACTATCATCCTCATCATCACTATCATCATCCTCATCATCCTCATCATTATCATCATAACTATCATCATCATCATCATCATCCTCATCATCATCATAATCACTATCACTATCACCATCACTATCACAATCATCATCTCCATCGCTATCACAATTATCATCATCTCTATCACTATCCCCATTATCATCATCATCATCATCACCAGCATCATCACCTCACCAGCACTATCACCATCACCATCAGCAGCAGCATCTTCACTTTTATATATCTTCATCCATGCATTCTCTCACTCACATCATCATTAGTTTATTATTACAATCACAGATGGCAGCAATTTATATTTTGATCTAATGATAACAACGTACTTTCGCATTTTAGTAAAACTTTCACAAAACGCTATCACTTGTACATCTTACAAATAGATGTTGGGCTCCCTGTACAACTATTGTGACACTCACAGTATACTCAAAAGATTTAGAGGTGACTTCTAAGTAACTATAAAACAATTGATTAATTAGCTTCGAAGAATGTGAAGACAAAATCTAAACAAGATTACCTTGATATTAAAAAATATTGCTGGTTGTTGTATTGCATGAGGCAACTCCTGAAGCAAGTCCCACGTAATGCCCCCATTAATGGAATACTGGACCAGGACGGCAGACGACCGGCTGGATAGGGACCACGCCATGGCAACCATAAGCCGGAAAAGTAAAACGCAAGTATTCCCCATCATGGTGAATCCATACCCGGTCAGCGCCCACCCAACCATTCTGCCACCATGCCTGATTGGCCACAGAAAGTTGGGGTAATTAAACACCACAAAATCTGAACTTAAAGGGCAAAGTCACCTAATGTCAACGCTGTGTAATAAAAGTAGAAAAATGAAGAAACATGTTAACGAACCATGGCAAAACCCACTCAGAATACAAAGCTATGAAGTTTAAGTTATAATTAGTAACCGTCACATCGAACAGCTCTCAATATAATCAATAATATAAATTCCATTTATAATGAGTCCATTTTTAATGTTTAGTGATCCATTGAATGCATCTCTTTTCATAAACATGATCGAAATAATTGTCTCATATACAGTAAGCACAATAAAATCATCTCCAATTTTTGAGAAAATGACCCTTTATTAAATTCAATATTACATTGACGAATGTGGGAGCTGCTCGTATGTGACGTTACAAATTGAAAACTGTAAAAATTCTTTTGTTATTCTTTGATGGATTTTCACCAAACTTTCATTGATATATTTCTCTCATTTATCTGCTTTTATCAAAATCAACTTGATGTCAGGGTCTACTTCCTTTTTAACATTTTGTATGTTGATGGTTCAGCAGCTTACCACGTATAACCTCAATGGGGTATTGACCCCACACTGGTTCACCAAGAAACCAATCATTTTAATTGTCTTTATTTCAACTTTAAATGTCACTTGATATGACTATTAAATAATGCCATTTTTCTTCAAATGACGAGACATTGAATCAAATAAATGTGTAAACCGTAAACGGAATCATGTATGCTACACCTGAATTTTTATAGAAAATACTACTGTTTGCACATGAACTACAAAACAATCCCCCTTCTGGCTAACATGCCTTGCTCTAAACCCAGAAACCAAGGTGTTTTTTTACTGTGTTTGCAGTGTGACTCTCCAGAATTCTTGTTTTAATTATACTAGATATTCATAGCACACTTCCATCAGCTATTACGTATGACAACATCCTCATAATACGTCAGTTTCATCTTGTATTTTTTAATCTAATGTCTAATTACTTTGTAAAGTGCAATTCAGTCCATACCTTCACATTATATTTACAATTACCATAGGAGTACATTTCTAAATCACAGATAACCCTCCACAAAATTGTAATCAATTTTTCCTATGAATTTGTTTTTCATTAATTCTGCTAGTTTATGCATGAAATCAGACCTTTTGCTCCAAATCAAAAAATAAAGCTCCAAATATGCTAATTCTTGGTCGGGACACTCTTTGCAGTGTTTGTAGCAAATGCACGTGAAAAAAATCATGATATCAAAATTATTTTCTTTTGTATTTTACTGCTTTTAAATTTCTCATGTATTTCCTTGTATGTTTTTCAATCTTTTGCTTTTAATTGTTCTTTTGCATCGCAGACATATCATGCAAAACTTGAGAGGGGGACCTCCAGAGCCCCTACCTTCCCCCCCCCGTTCCACTGTAGTTAGAGTTCCAGTCTTAAACTTACCCCGTTGAAGACAGCTGCATTTCCTGATACCAGCACTCCACACTGGTTGCTCCCCAAGATCAGACCGTGAGTGTAGAGCCAGCGGCGTGGGTCAGGGGTCGGCGACCCATCAAAGCTATCCTTTAACTGCTTGGGGAGAGGAATGCTGGGTACACAGTAGTCCCCCATGTAGCCTTGATCACATCTGAAATGGACAAATCACATAAAGTTAGTAGACCGATAAACCAACTGACACATCTCATTATTTATTTAATTTTACTGGATTTCCTCAAAAAAAAAAATGTTTTATGTGTACACTAGCAATTCAAGTACTACCTCATCTTTGTTAGACTGTACCCCCCCCCCCCCCCGGCCAAAAAAAAAATCAACTTTGTCAAGGTTTACAATCACAATTAACCCGTTGGAGACGATTTGATTTTGCTATGACATGCGTTTCCATAGACTCCAACGCAAGTTAACTCGTTCTTAGTCCCCAACGGGTTAACAAATGTAGACAGCCAACATGTCCCGTCCGGCATTGCTCCACCTGTTAGACTGTAACCAGTAGTATGGGGCAGCTCAGACAAAGTCAGGATATTTGTTATCTATGTCATGACATCCAACCATCCCAGAAACAACTCAT
>JZLH01S0476521.1:12408-22749 GCA_001188425.1 Eucidaris tribuloides
TAACTGCTCACATGTTAACTTCATGTCATACTGGAAGTGGAATAATGTCTGGTCATATTGATATACAATAATGTACCTTTTAATAAAAAAAATTATATATTTTAAATTTTATAAGTGCCCAAGAACTCATTTTGCCGAGTGTATTTATTTAGTTCAGGAATAGCTGTAAACCTGGATTATTGTATCAATTTTTGTTGTGCTCTAGAAGCCTAACAGGCTCACAGCTACGGCACATATCGCATCATAAAAAGGTCTATAATTAAAACTAAAAACTGAACTTACCGATCATTAGATACCACAGATTCAGCTGGCAGATTGTGACCACAAGGTAACAGGTGGCGTACAGACAGAAGCCGATGGAAGGAACAATGAGAGCTATTCGTCGACCCACCTGATCACTATGAGCTCCTAGGATGGTGGTGGTAAAAAGGGCGGGGAAAGAGGTGGCGGCACTCAGGTACAATGACCACAATGACACCTGTCAATCACGAATATAAATGAATAAATGAATAGATTAACATAGATGAATTTGGAGAGAGAGCAATGAGAGCTACATGTATCCGTCGACCCACCAGATCACTATGAGCAGGGCTGCCAACCTCTGCTAACCAAGAAACATATTTATGCATAGTAAAAAATTCATATCTTCATGGTAAAAAACATATTTTGGTCCAAAAATTGGTATTCTGTACTTAAAAAAGTTATATTTTGTTACTTTTTATCATGAAAAACCAAACTAAATATTGTTAAAACATATTAGTCGGCAGCTCATAATGGACTCCTAGGATGGTGTTGGTAAAAAGGGCAGGGAAAGAGGTGGCAGCACTCAAGTACAATGACCACAATGACACCTGTCAATCATAATACAAATTATGAATAAATGAATAAGATTACAATAGTGCAATTTGGAAGAGAGAATTGCAGAAGCCCTATCACTCCGACCTCCTAGGAATGGTGGAGGTGAAGAGGGAGGGGAAAGTAGGGTGGCTGGCATTCAAGTATAGGAGGCCAACGCACAAGGAAACCTGTCAATCATAATATAAATGAATAATTGAATAGATTAAAATAAATGAATTTTAGAGAGAGAGCAATGAGAGCTATCCGTTAACCCTCCTGATCACTGTAGACTCCTAGGATTGTAGTGCAAGGGCAGGGAAGGAGGTGGCGGCACTCAGATACAAAGACCACAAGGACACCTGTCAATCATTTTATGAATAAATTAATAAATTAAAATAGATAAGTGTGGGTCCCTTGTATGGTGGTGATAAAGAGGGCAGGGTGGCAGCACTCAGAAATACGGATCACAAGGGTTTATCAATTATAATACAGATTTTTGAATAAATGAATAAATGAATAAACTAATTTAAGTGTGAGGGCCCTTGTCTGGTCGTGGTAAAGACGTGGGGGGGGGGGGGGAGGAGGTAGCACTGAGGTATTAGGACCACAAGGGCACCTATCAATCATAACACAAATTATGAATAAATGAATAAATTTACATGTAAGTAAGTGTGGGACCCTTCTACGGTGCTTGTAAAGTGGGTTGGGAAAGAGGTACATAGACTGAGGTCAGACTGAAAATGATAAAATGAATAATTAACTAATTTAGATTTATATTCTAAGGAAATATATGGAAAGATGAAAATAAACAAAAGTACATTTTTATTATTAAATTACACTAACTTAAAACAATGAGTAAATTACACAAATAATTCTACACTATCAAAACAGAATTATTTAAAGTAACAATTTATACAAAACAAAGAAATACACGTCTTACTGTATACTATAAGTACATGTACATGTACATGTATGTAAACACATCCAAGATCTATGGCATACACTGTGTATCTAAACATATACATAAATAGACAAATAAAACAAAAAAAATGTAAGTATGGTATTGGAATGGTGGAACTGATCAAGTGAACAATAAAAATAATAATATACATGTAACAATAACAATAACAATAAAGAGCCTAATTTACTCCTACTAAAGTTCAGGGAATAAATTAGTAGATTAATTACATCATATTCATATCCTAGCAATTATATGTGACCTGTCTGTCACCACGATACCCTGATAAAGTTGCACAACACAAAGGTAAGGAAAGTGTCAAATATTAATATAATCATGATAATGTATAAGAGTGGAGTGTCCTAAAAAATCATGAGTTTTATGACCGTCATGTTGCAAAAGTTTGAATATCAATATTTTTTCACCCAAAGTATTTTTCTTTCTTTGTTTGTCTTATAAGATGTGTGACTTTATCAGTGCATTGTAATGATAGGTCACATATCAATTAAAGATCTGATGCAAAGAACTCACACTTTGTTGTATCTTGTATTCCACGGTTTTGTTCACACTGCTCAAGTTATTGCTAATATTATGGGTGCAGAGCGGATCCTCCGAACCTTTGTATTCAGTAATGTTGAAATCTTCCTCCGCGATCCGCATCGTCAGATACTGCAGACGCAGCGGTATGAACAGTCCATAGCACAACATCATGAAAAAAATCACCGGTTCGACCGTCACCAACGGCAACCGCTTTTGCGGTTCTACGGTGACGTCGGCTTGGGTCTTTTCTGCAGATGCGGTGATGTCTGTCGAATACGTCAGAGGTGACGTTTCGTCGTCATCCAGGGATTCGTGCTGAATACTACCCGTTGTCATGGTTACAGACTAACTGATGCGGACGGACAAACAGTACTTCAATAAAACTTCAAGGATTTGAAAATGTTATACTTTCACGTGTACTGGTACATGTCTACGACATGAATGATGATATTTTTATCAGGACGTCGTCATTGACTATAGCATTCTTCCAATCCTAGCATAGAGTTGTAACATTGCCAGCTCCAATTCTCACACCGTCCAACAAAATATTGTGGAATCTATTGTATTACTAATTTGTAAGCTAGCCCCCACAGCAAAGTCCATCCACATTCCAGTCCAGAGAGTTGATACAATACCTGTTGCAACAATTACAAAAGTAAATGATTTCCTTTATTTTTACAATTATTTTGAATTTTGGGGGGACCACTTCAGTACCAAGAAATGTTGACACAATTGAGGAGGTAACTACTATGTTTATTGTAATGAGATGTAGTACGAAACGAACAGACAGCACCGGCACCGCGCAGAGCCGAAAACGTACTATAGTGTGCCGAAAACAATATATCCAAAAAAGACAGTTTTGAGGCTGGAATTCACCCGACAACCTTAGTTCCAATCTCGCACTATTCACATGAATTCACGCTCACTGAAATGTGCTGGTATACCCGTCTGTCCTTTGTATGAGGGGACTGACCTAAATAGATCTAACTTACAAGTTACATTCGTTAAAATGTAAAAAATATGGTTGGAGTTAAAGCCCAAGTTTAGTTTTGGGGATTTTTTGTTATTTGAAAGCTTTATGCCCCATAGTCATAACCCTGCAATAATAGATTCTGAATGTCTGTAGTTTTTTTTAATTATTTAATGAAAAATCTCGTGTGAATACCTCATCTGAAAGAGCAGACTCGGCTCTTTGAGATGAGGTATAACTCATAACTTTTTTTTGTATTTGATTTTTTTTTAATTAATTAATGAAAAATGTCGGGGGGACCCCGACATTTTTGACCATATTTTACATTGCAGCATCCAAAGGGTTAAAAATGTTATATGAGTAATACCTCATCTGAAAGAGCTGCGTCTGCTCTTTTAAGATGAGGTATAACACATGTAACCTTAAAGGCAAGGTTCACCCTGATATCAAGTTGGCTTAAATCAAAGCAGAACAATGAGAGAGACATATTAGTGAAAGTTTGGCGAAAATCCATCAAAGAATAACAGAGTTATGAAGTTTCAAAGTTTTAAATTTGTGACGTCACATGCGAGCAGCTCCCCATATGTTATGTAATATAAATTCCATAAATTGCAATTTTTTAATAGTTCATGATAATTGAATGGGGTTTTTTCATAGTTGCATGTGTGGAATAATATTGAATGCATAGGTAAAATCATTTTCAAATTTCTGAGAAAACGGCACTTTTATGGAATTTATATCACATGACATAATGGGGAGCTGCTCGCATGTGACGTCACAAATATAAAACTTTGAAACTTCATAACTCTGTTATTCTTAGGTGGATTTTCGCCAAACTTTCACCAATATGTTTCTCTCATTGTTCTGCTTTTATTAAAACCAACTTAATGTCAGGGTGAACCTTGCCTTTAAAGCCTTTTCAACCCTTTAGATGCTATAATGTAAAATTTTGGGGGTGTTCCCACGAGATTTTTCATTAATTAATTAAAAAAAACCTAAAGACATTCAAAATCTATTATTGCAGGGTTATGACATTTGGGGCATAAAGCTTTCAAATAACAAAAAATCCCCAAACTAAACTTGGGCTTTAAATAAAACGGACCGTTAGACACTGCACCGTCGGTCTAGTTAGTAACAATCACCCAGCACCACTAGAGCGCTGGTCGTGTCACTTATTAAACTCATTGCGCATCAACAAATTATTATTCTGATTATTGCTGAATGTTGTGATGACTGATGATAGTTTCAATTTCGTGTTGTCGTCGGTCCCGGCCAAGTCAAGACCCAACCAAACAAAGACCGAATAATAACAACAAACATGAACAACAGCGAGTGGGACTAACAATAGAATAGTGCTACGCACAAAGGTCAAGAAATAAAAAAGTTTACATACAAATTTCGGACTAAGCTTTAAAAACCAAGATATTAGCATAATAACCTGGTTTTCTATTACTCTACTTCACTTTATAAAATACTGTTTGAACACAATCCAACGAGCAGACGAGATAAAATATCAAAAACAAACATTGAAATTGATCTCACCACACGGTTCAATAGCTCCAGCTGTCTGAAGTAAAATCACGTGCCGATTTTTAATGCTATGAATATTCATGACCTTTTATTAGTCTGTTCCAAGCCACTCTTCTGATAATAAAAAAAATTGATTGATTGATTTCCATGCAGTAAATACTCCCCCGATAAATGATAGCACATAACACACAATATATATTTGTCGTTGTCGTTAATGTTATTACAATTATTACAATGCAACATAAAACAGAGCAATTATATTAGCAATACTCAACAGGAGTGTAACCCCCGGCAGGTGCAGCTGACGTAACTAGTCTGCTCACAAGGAATACATCGGGATAGCCTTGCAAGTCATTGAGTGTGATGTTGTCACGGACGGACATTTTCAAAAAATGACCATTATTGAAGGCCTGAAGAAACTTTATTCAGTTCCTCTAGTGATAGCCTCCACAATAAATCATAAAGCAACCCTTCATATCTTATCACTTTTCTCCTTAGGCCTATGGTCATTGAAAATCTCCGTCCGTGACTCTCATGAAGATTGCAGTACCAGTGGTTCATCCCACGGTTCATCCTCTTGTCGCAAATATAGGCACCCACGTCTAAGCGTGCCGAAAATTTGAAAAAAGCACATGTTTTCGCGCGAAGCGCGCCGAAATTTGAAAAATTTGAAAAATGGGACCCATGTCTAACGTCTAAGGATCATTTTGATGAAAAAGGGAACCAAGTCTGAGGATTTTTCTTCAAAATGTCACCCTTCCCAGCGGCACATTCCCGTATACACAAATATATGTGAGTACTCCCCCCCCCCCCCCCCCGTGGTTCATCAGGACCGCTATTCATAACGTGTAATTTCCTATACCGGGAAGGTTGCTATTCATAAATCATAAGGCAACTGGATTCCTCTTCATATTGGGGTTATAAAGATCACTATTCATAATAAGTCATAAGGGTTGCTATACATATCCATTAGGCTATACCAAATCTGGGTCGTCCATCATCAGGGTCGCTATAATCCCCGGGGGGCCAGTCAATTTTATTGCTGTACACATGCGTGACCAAAAAAACGCGTTTAAAGGGGTGTTTTTTCAGTTTTAGCCGCGGGCCGCGCGTGCACTCGTTAAGGGTATAAAAAACACAGATTTTCCAAAAAAAGGGTGGTTTTGAAAGACTGGTCAAACGTATTTAGGGTATGTTTCTTTCTTTAAAGCTTTATTTTTTAAAGACTGGCCAAACGTGTTTAGGGTATGTTTTTCCCCCAAGCTTTTGTCTATTTAAGCTTATTGTTATATAACTCAATTCCAGTATGATTAGTGAATGAAATTGAATATTGTGTAATACATATACGGATTTTAATTATTATGCTGTATTGATACATTGTTATATTACTCAATTCCAGTATGGTGTGCATTTCTGTATATTCTATATTCTACTTATTACTAAATCAAATCAAATATTGCCGAATAAACTCAAATTATAACTATGCTGTCATAAATATTGTAGAATTGCTAAATGTTAAATTTCGGTACACACATGTTATCACAGCATTATGCATTTACATCATTAGATCCCTTTTTTTACATGTATTTGATTGAAATACTTTTGTGCTTACATTACAATGTTATATTGAATTATATCTTTTATACATATATAATTATACTGTACGAATATATTTCTATTTTAGCCCCATTGCAACAGTATACATGTATAAATTATTAAACTAATTATTTTTGTACATATGAATACACACCAATAGTACTCACTGCTAATGTATTTTACAATTTTACTTTTTATAAAATTAATAGTTTTTTTTACATATTGTAGTATTTTATATATTTACTGCAATTTTTTTTTCTATTTTAAAGATGATTACTTACGTTGTGCAATATTAGGAACATTCAATCATTTAATTATGCTTTGTTTACATGTATTTTATGTTATTTTTAAATTTGTAAAATTCGCCGCAATTCGGTCGATGACCGCGATGGCAGTTTTGATGTTTCTTAATAAACCATTGATTGAATTGAATTGAATTGAATTGTTAGCAAGTAGACAAAACTTGTTTAGGGGTCATATTCTGGCAACAACTTGTTTAGGGGCCAAAATGTGCACATGAAGCCCGCGAAAATCTTGTTTAGGGGGTTATTTTGCACACAGAGAAAAACTTGTTTAGGGGGTGTCTGGAAATAATTTGGTCACGCATGTGTACAGAATTATATTTGACTGCCCCCCCCCCCCGGGCTATAATCGAAGAAGCGCTGGTCGCTATTCAAGAGGGTAACTATTCAAAAAGGTTAATGTTAATATCTATGTAGTGACTCTCTTCTTTGATATATGAATAGCGACCATTCTGAATATTGACCTTTATGCATTATAGAGACACTCTTTTGTATTTTGAAATCTGACCCCTTGTCCGTATAATGTCTTATTATGAATGGCGGTCCTCATAAACGACCCGGGGGGGGGGGGCAGTCAAACATAATGCTGTAAACATGCGTGACCAAATCATTTCCAGACACCCCCTAAACAAGTTTTTCTCTGTGTGCAAAATAAACCCCTAAACGAGTTTTTCATTTACACATTTTTGCCTCCAAACATACCTAAATTCAGTATTTGACTATAGTCTTTCAAAAAAGCTTCGGGAAAAAATACCTAAATGCGTTTGAACATTCTTTCAAAACCACCCTTTTTGTTGAAAATGGTGTTTTGATAGCCCTAACGCGTGCACGCGCGGGCGGTCTAAAACTGAAAAAACACCCTTTAAACGCGTTTTTTTGTCACGCATTGTACAACATTATGTTTGACTGCCCCCCCCCCCCCGGGATAAGATGACCAGTGCGATCCTATATGCCTTCTATTATGAATAAGCGGTCCTAATGACTACTGCGAGAGGAACATTACTCTTAACCGTGTCGTTTCATGTTTTGAAGCAAGTTTGTTATGATTGGATTTACATCGTCTGGAGAATAATGAGATAATAAAATTCTAATTCACAGATTATTGTTAATAATTTCTGTTCTTGTTTTTTCTCTTTGTTTGTCATACAATCACGTGTTTAAGTGAATGATGATGTATTATTTGTATTATATCTTTTAAAACAGTGATAATCAATTGGTTAATAAAATATCAAATTTATCAAAATAAACGAGGACTTGACATTTTGTTTACGATACAAATAATGCGAACTAATACACAGAAAAATAATGGGGTATAAATTGTAAATAAGTAATATACTAGAATCAGGGAGTCGACTTTTGTTGTGTGTGTTGTTTATCCAGGTTGAAAAAATCGTTGTACATATTCCACTTTCAAGACGTTATATGTACCCTCTTTGACTCGAATGATGTTTCCCAGTAATATCCATATTAAATATTTATTGGGCATTGTGCACGCTCCGTGCTATGATCAGACACAATGATTAACTAAAAGCCCAGGGGGGGGGGGCACATTGTGCCCTACCAATTTTTTTTTTCGCCCGTCACAATTTTTTATCGAAATTTGATCAAACTTGGTGACTTTCTCTAAATTTTATGGCGACATTTTAGTGTATAGTTTAGGGTTACCGTGAAATCGTTTGCCATGGCAACCACATTTTCAAGTCATGTTGTCAATTTTTGGTGTTTTTTATTTTATACTAGATAGAAGAGTTACTGTCACTTGTTTTTTCATATCTATTGACTCAAATATGACATGAACGTATGTTTCATCTATTTCAAACATAATTCAATACATTTCTTTTGTTTTTCTTTATTTATTTAATAAAACAATAAAAACAATAAAATATTGAAAATTCATTTTTCTTGCTTTTTTTCTTTATTTTCAATTCTAATTATCAGATTACAAGATTTGATGTATCAAAGTGCAATTCATCAAAAAAGTTTACCAGAATGATAAAAAATGATTTATTCAGGTATTTGAACTCTTTAGTGCAACCACAGTGCATAGTAAATTTGTGCATATTCCAACTATATGTATTGTAACATAAAAAATATGAGCCCCAAAACAGTCAAAGTTTACTCAAAATACTTATTTTCTATCTTAAAATATGTGATCTTGTATATTTAGAGACAAAGTTAATCACTTGTGAGTGTATACAAGGGATATTAAAGACGAAAACTTCGAAATATTCAACAAAATCCATATTTTATATGTATTCATTATATTAGGTGAATAGCGCCCTAATGTGGTGACCTTGAGAAATTTTGATGGTTGCGTTTGTAGAGTATAGATTGTTTGCTATGTGTGCCAATTTTGAGAGTGATTGGTAAAAAATAAAGATTTTTAGAAGAAGGGGGCGCAATGTCCCCCCCCTTGGCCATGGGGAAGAGCCCAAAATACTTTGGGCTTTTTAGGGTTAAGGCAATCAATTTCCTTTTTGTTTTGTTTTATAGCGGCATGAAAGACATCTCGATGTGTCTGTGTGCGGCAAAATTGTCCGTGGCCGACGAAATTGTGTCGGGATTTGAGGCACATATAATTTCGCAGCCATGACAAAGCTAATGTGGGTTAAATTCTGTGTGCGTGTTGATTATGTTTCTGTTTGTGTATCGTGTGTTTTGGTGTGTCACTGTATGTGTCTGTATGTCTGTGTATTGTTCGGTGTCTGTGTAGTGTCTGTGTGTATGTATGTCTTTGCTGGGTCTGCTTTGTGTCCCTGTATGTGTATGTGTGTGTCTGTGTGTTAGTGCATGTCTGTATATGTCTGTGGGTGTCTGTGTGTTTGTCTGTGTGTGTATTTGTGTGTCTGTATGTGTGTGTGTTTGTGTGTTTGGCTGTGTGTGTCTGTGTATCTGTATGTGTCCATTTGTATGTCTAAATGTGTCTGGCTGGGCTGCGTGTGCCTCATATGTATGTGTCCGCCGTTCCAGTGTTTGCATGTGTCTGTGTGTCTGTTTGTGTGGCTGTGTGTATCTTTATGCGTGTGTATGCACCTGTGTGCAGACGTACAGACACACAAATACACCACACAAACACACACAGACATACAGAGATACAGACATAGAGATACACACAGATGTATGCACACATACAGACACGCAGAGATACAACCACACACAGACATATGCAGACACATAGACAAACACAAACAAACACATACAAACAGACACACATACACAAACACACAGAGACACATACAGACAAACACACAGCACATGCACATATACAAACAGACATCATACATACAGGCACAGACATATACAGACACACAGACACAGACACATACATACGCACAGACAGACCCTTGCAGACACATACAGACATATGCAGATACATACAGACACACAAACAGACACACAAACAGAAACACACAGACACAAAGTTACAGATACGATCAAACACAGACACACATGGACAGACAGTTGACACACAAAACACAGACACACACACACACACACACACACACACACACACACACACACACACACACACACGCACACAAGAACACACACACACATACACATACAAACACACACATACACATACAAACACAGGCACACACTCACAG
>JZLH01S0476521.1:50537-61320 GCA_001188425.1 Eucidaris tribuloides
GAATATCGAGACTGGGCTCCACTCTACGATCGATCTCGAGATACCCAGCACTGCGAATGTAGCTAATATGTAACACCTGTTGCCACAAAACATACCTTAGTTGTAAAATGTAAGATATCATGTTTTTCATGCAGTCTTAAAGCCCAAATTTAGTTTTGGGACCTTTTTTATCACACCAATAACAGATTCTGAATGTCTTTCATTTGTTTGTTTTTAAATTAATTAATTAATGAAAAATCTCGCGGGAGGGGGGTTGGCCCCCCAAGATTTTCAACTATATTTTACATTATAGCATCCGAAGGTAATAAGGTGTTAAGTTATCTGAATTATACCTCATCAGAAGAGCAAAGTAGAGACTGCTAAGCCTCTATTAATGAATGTGTAATTTGTCTAGAATATGAAGCAAACATATTTGGTATTTATTTATTTATTTATTTATTGTTTCCTCTCATGGTGTGGATGGCCCTTTCAGTGCACAGACTGATTTGCAAAGGGGTCCAAAACTAAATTTGGGCTTTAAGACTGCCATGAAAAACATGATATCTTACCACTCACAATTTTGGAACTTCGCATAGGCAACTATCAGGAAAATAGAGGAAAAACAAAACATCAAGAATAGTGCTCATTCATGTGCGATATTAAGAGCTTGTGCTTGTGTGGGCGATTAATGGTGGGATTCAAACCTTCATAGCAAATGCTATAAAGCTGTCATTGGGTTAAAGACACTATATAACACTGTGGAAGACCATTTAAAAAAAATGTCGAACTTTGCAATCTGACATATTTGACAGTGTTTGAATGGAAATAATAAACATCCTAGAATACAAAAGTTTGGACAGTTATGCTGTCACTAGTGCAATATGTGCAGATACAAATTGGCACATCAGGCGATAGGAATTCTGCAACACAGCAGTTATGGGCGAAAGCTGAATGGTCTCTCAATGATTCTCACTTTTTTATAGCACTTAATGATCGTTTTAAACTGCAATTTTTTCAGGGCTTCATTTTTAGATCGTATCAGAGACACTGGTAGCATGGAAAATCATGTAACTCAGATTTTTAAACTGGAAACATTATTATACAATGCCTTTAACTCTTTACACGCGGTATTCGCATTCCGTGCACTCCCTGCAGCGTGCGGATTCGCATTTCACGCTCAAACGTAGAAACGATTGTAATTCACCCGAATTACACTGATTTTTCCCAACACTAGCAGTAATCTCTTTGTATTGTTTACATTCCTCAAGTACGGGGGTATTATGTTAGATTCTTAAGCGAACCAGAAAAATCGATAATACAATCAAGCATCGTAATACAATAGGACAAAGGAATAGACACAAGTTCAATTTGAAAAGTACTTAAAAGGTCAATTACAATTAAACGCACTATTCACTGATAATCTCTTCATTCACTTCTTATTTGGTGCTCATTCTCTTTTATTATCTTGTAAAAAGACATTTTTTTTTTTTGTATAACTTGTGGTTTACCCTCTTGTATTATTTGAATGGAGTTGTATATTTTCAAGAAGGAACTTAGAACTACATGTATGTTGGTTACAATTAGCTATTACTTTACAAAATTCAGATGTATATTTCCAAACACCATATGCATTTAGAAGGTCTGTAAAATGTACTTCAACTTTGCTGTATTACATTTTTCCTGAAAATGTTGTTGGGCAAAGTTATTGCCAGTGAAGTCAGTTACTTATTTCCTTTCCCGATACTGAGCGATCTTTGAAATACTGTATATGCTGAATATTTCGCGGTGGTTTTATTTTCGCGAATTTCGCGACTTACTGAACGCGAAAATTTTCACTTCTTGATATTTCTGTACAAAGTGAATGTAAATACAATAAAATTTCGCGAAAATATACACTCGCGAAAATCCCCGTCTTGAAGCCAAAATCGCGAAAATATATGTGGGACGGAAATATGGCGTATACAGTAAACTCCGCACGCACGGGATTCAGAGTCCCGCGCACAAAGAGTTAAGGAATATTGCAACTTTGGGTGCAAAATTGCTGGTTACTCCCATGTATTTTTGCTGCTCTTCATTTGACATTGGAAGATTACGGACAGTGACCAAAATGCCTTCAATCTGTACAATTTTCAATCTCTGTCATTTATCTCCTTTCTTGGACATGACAGGCCGGAATCGATGATGCCAAGTCACATGCCAATGCCAAAGTCATATTGCTTCAAATGGGACACTTCTTCCAGGTTCAGGTAAGATTGTAAACCTGGTCTTCATTGTATTCTGTGCCTGCACAAAAGCCATTCATGCAGTACCTATCCTAGAAAGTCAATGGCCCTCGTATGGGCACACAGTAATCTAAAACCCTTACGTCTTATATTTTTGGGTAACTCGGTACCAAAATTTTCTTTGTACTTTATCATTTTTGCAACACTGATATAACAAAATTTCCATATTTCCATATTTTTGGATCCCAGTGAGTATAAATGTGTATAAAAATTAATTATTTTTGGTATAATTTCACCTTGAACAATTAACTTTATCAACAATGCTTGACTTGTCTTTTCGTCTTTGTAGACTTACTTGTAATCTTTTTTCTTCTCGGGATTATGTTAATAAGTTTTTTGTAAAAATTTTATATGATTCCACCACATTTACATTTATTTGTTAAGTCATCGGTTTTGTTTTGTTTTGTATTGTATTGTATTTATCAATTATATGTATGTTTGTAAATTGTAAATTTTTGTATGCTTTTTAATGGAAATGTGGACAATAAATTCAATTCAATTAATAAGTAAATTAGTTCCAGATTCCCCAATAGATTGCTGTAATATAACATTTCTGTCCCAAGGACATAAATTCATGTACTGATATTTTTCTCTACATATTTTGCTAGTGGCATCATAACTGTCTAAATTTTTGTCTTCTGTGATGTGTATTTATCCATTCAAACATTTTATCGCTCCTGGGGTGGTAAAACCTCGTATCTCAGTTTTTGGTGAAAATGATGTTTTTGTGTAATCTCACAGCCAGGAAGCCAGATTAGAGTCACTGTAGCCAGGTAAAATAACGGCTGTCCCATTTGATACTGTGTTACAGCAGCCATGTGTATTGGCTTCCCTGAACATGTAACATTTTTCAAATGAATGTCCGACATATGCTTCGACAACAATTGATCCAACGATTATTTCATGCAATAACTCTGAATTCAACCCTAACCCTAACCCAAACAGTAACATTAACTCTACCCCTATTTAGTGGCGTCGTCGACAGAAGGCCTGTCGGAAAGCTTGTCGAGATAACAGTATTTTGACTGAAAGACGATATATCGACAGAGATTTTATCTTACCGACAACAACACGCAGGGTATCAAAGTAATTAATCAGGACCTAACAATGTCATCTCGGCAGCCAGTCACTTCTCAAAGCAAGCATTTTTTTCTTGCTCACACTTGCAGAAGGTTATAGAAACTGAGAACCATTGTTCTGAGTGTAATCTACACCAAAAGAATCTTGGTTCCCCGGAAATTGACGATGTGGTCAAGCCCAAAGTTCAAAATTCCACTGCTGCTTTCAATAGCGATGTCAGTCATCACTGGGGCCCCCTGGCAGGCTGATTATCCTCTGTAGTATGTAGTCACAATACAGGTGTATTTAAACATGAATAGGTACGGTGGTGTAAGACTGCATTATGAATGTCCCAATTAATCAGACCATTGTTGTGTCGACAGCTGTGTCTGTCGGCTAAATATTTGAGGTGACATGTCGGAAGAGAAATTTCTATTTGACGACAGCCCTACCCCTATTCTGAACTGGAAACTCAATGGCAACCCTAACCCTAACTTTTTTCTTCTGAGATATTGTCACTGGAGCAAATGTCACCGGAGCAAATGTCAAATCCTCATTTGAAATATGAGGTCTTGTCACTCCAGGGACATTATGTATATAAAAGTTTTGCAATATTGTAAATGGGACTTAAAACATTTCTTTTTTCCAACCCAGATTTCTAGAATTGTATATTTTCATTTTAAACATTGTGTAATTTTTTTTGTAAGTGCTTTGGGCCATCTTGGGAAAAGCGCAGTATATAAATAATAATAATAATAATAATAATGGGACGTCTGAAGTATATAATGTCTTTACCATTGGTTGCTTTAGGATGACTACCTCGATTGCTATGGTAACCCTGAGGTCATAGGCAAGATAGGGACGGACATCGAAGAGAACAAGTGTGGATGGTTGGTGGTACAGGCCCTCAAGATTGTTGATACTGAGCAGAGGAAACTCCTGGAGGTGAGTCTAAGTCTGACACTGTGTACCCGGTAATGCCATCCAGAGACTCCAACTCTCCCGTTTTCGGCGGGAGATCTCCCGCTTTGAGTCCATTTTCACAAAATCTCCCGCCCTCCTGCTTGAGTTTTAATCTCTCCCGCCCTAGCTGTACTTCTCATTTTTCTCCCGCCCAACCACTTTTATGAAAAGAAATGAATCTGAATCGGTGGATTTGACCTCATTTAGTGTTCAAAACTAAGCCAAAGATAGCACCAGAGAGCTTCTAAAACCCTAAAAATGGCCCGCGGCCGCAAGGAATTTCATGCTTTGTGCTGGTAATGTGGGTTTTTCACACATTGAGTCAGAGTCTTTCGTTTACTATTTGGTCTCGGCTGGAGAATCTCCCGCTTAAGAGGTGATTAGGGTTGGAGTCTCTGTGCCATCGATATGAAATTATGTAGATACAATGCCCTCTGTGTGTGTTAACAGTGGGCCCATCTTTAGTTCTCTTCAAAAAGTAACATCTATGTGTATTTTCAGTGCTTCAGTAAAATTCCTGAAAGTTGATTAAGAGCAAAACCCTCGTGGAATAACTTGTCATTGAAGAATGCAGATTACGTCTGAAGAATAGTGTAAACTTTGTACAGGCAATCCCCATTAAAATGAGCACGGGTGTAGCGAAGACTCGCTTATTACAAGGACATTTCTTTGGTCCCAATTTTTTTTCCATAGACCTCCGGGTATTATACTTCTCATATAACAAGATCGGCTATAGGAAAATTTTGTCTACAGTGAGGTAAATTCCCAGCCTAAAAGATATTGTGGCAAGCTATTTCTTAAACAGCGGCTGCATATGAGCAAATTTGTGAAAACATTGATTAACTATAAAAGTACTTTATACTGTATCTGGGACTGGATAGGTAGCAAGTGTAAATATTTTAAGACCGAGCCACTGGGGATATTGATTCTGCCTTGGACTCTTTAACATAACAATGTCAGAATTGTGAGCTTTGGTATTTGTTCCTTGTTTATCGTGTCAATGCCGATGACCAGTGATAGCCTGGTGGTATTGTCCCAGCCCAGATAGCTGTAGATGGCGGGTTCGAAACCTGGTTTATTTTTTCTGACATGTTTGTTAAAATTATAGATCAGCAGTTGCGATCTAAAATACAGAGATAGATAAATGAAAAATCTATTACATCGCATTTCACCTCTCTGAATAATCCCTTTCATTCAATAACAATAATAAAAATATCAGCCTGGGACTATTTAACCCGTTGACTACAAGATTCTGCAAATCCCCATAGACTTTGTACAGGGGCCATCCGGTTCCTGTAAGCAACGGGTTAACATAACAATGTCAGAATTGTGAGCTTTGGTATTTCTTCCTGTGTTCATCGTGTCAATGCTGGTAACTAGTGATAGCCTGGTGGTAATGTCGCAGCCCGGATAGCTGTAGATGGCGGGTTCGATTCCTGGTTAATTTTTTCTGACATGTTTGTTAAAAATTATAGATCAGCAGTTGCGATCTAAAATACAGAGAGAGACAAATGAAAAATCTATTCCATTATATTGATTCATGTTTCATTTCTCATGTACATACTGGCACCACAAGACAACACATAATTCATTACCTATTGCTAAGAGGTCTTGATGCATTTAACCCTTTTTATGGGTATTTCGACCATGGTTTTTACTGTGGGGGGTGGTCAATTTGACCCCCCCCCCCCCCCCACCCCCCCCCCCCCCCCCCCCCCCGAGATCTCGGCCGCCGATCGCGCGATCCATCGGATCGCCGCGAAAATTTGCATGCGCATAGAGCCGGATGTAAACTACACGACTGTATAATGAAATTTGCCAAAAAAATATTTTTTCTATTGTTTAAGTAATTCATTATGCAAATAAGTGTATGAAATTTTTGTTTTCGCCTATAACTCACTTATTACAGCTAGTAGAATGCTAATTTTTGGTGAAAATATTCATTTTGACATTTCTAACAATTATCTACAAAAACATTTGCCAAATTGGAATTAATTTCTTATGTATTTCATTGTTTTGTGAATTTCTTATGTATTTCTTTGTTTTCTATTGTTTTTTTGATGAAATTTGTTGGGGACACTTTTGCAATCGTAAACAGCATAAAATTAATTAATTTCAACCAGTAAAAGCAAAAATAATCATACATTTATGATTTCTGGCTGAAAACACAATTTCCCTTGATTTGTACACGAAATCACGTTTTTGAGCAATTTTTGGGTTGACATGCATGTATAAAAAGTCGCGCAGCGTTGTAACGGTATGTCCAGTTTTCGCGAAAATGGTCTCAAAAGATGCGCAAGACTTAAAAGTAAAAAGTCGACGAGCGACGCGGTGAAAAAATTTTGCACGGCGGCATGGTCGCGAAATTCGTCGAGGGGGGGTCAAATTGACCCCCCCCCCAGTTAACTATAGGGTTAAACTAAACACAGTCCAACATCATGTGACAATTTTCCTCCATCAAACAACAAACTAATGATTTTGTTTTCAAATCTTTTCTCGTCACCAGGAGAATTATGGGATTGATGACCCTGATAAAGTGTCAAAGGTCAAGGAACTTTACAAGACTCTCGACTTGGAGTCAGTGTATCGACAGTACGAGGAATCTAGCTACAATCATCTGATGGATCTGATAGAAGAACATAGCCAGACGTTACCAAAGGATATATTTATAGCATTCGCAAAGAGGATATACAAGCGGAAAAAGTAAAGAGTTGTAGTTAATCGTAGACCACTTATCGTTGGCTTAGAGCCAGAAGGGCAGTTATGCTATACACTTTTTACTGCGATAATGCCCTTCTGGCTCGTAGCCAACGATATATTCCAGTTTATTTCTTGTTACTGAGGTGATAACGCTTTGTTATCCCTAAATGTTAAAGGCAGGGAATCCCTTTTGCACCCCCCATCAACACAACAAACATCATTCATGCCCTTAGGCTATTGATGAAGAACTTCTGTAAAATCTGAAAATTATCTAGAATTTGAAAAATGCACACAAAGCACTTACTGTCGGGTAATCTAGTCAATTCAGTTAGTATTATTTCAGTATTTACATATTTTCTTCTAGTGTATATACAATAAATCATGAGAGCCTAAAAAATAGTTTTAAAAAACCTGCAGCTGCTTCAACACTAAAAGAAGTGGGATTTCCTGTTCTTTGCATAGCTAAATTTGTTTTATATGTCGAGATTAAAATTTTAAAAGCATTGTATAACAATGTTTCCAGTTTAAAAAATTTGAGAGCTACATGATTCTCAGTGTCTGTAATATTGTCTAAAAATTGAGCCCTGAAAAAATTGTAGTTTAAAACGATCATTATTTGCTTTGAAAAAGTGAAAATCATTGAGAGACCATTCCAGCTTTCCCCCATAGGCTGTTGTGTTGCAGAATTTCCTATCAGCTGAGAATAATTAATGTGCCAATTTGTATCTGCACATATTTTACTAGTGACAGCATAACTGTCCAAACTTTTGTCTTCTAGGGTGTTTATTTGTCCATTCAAACACTGTCAGATTATGCCAGATAGCAAAATTCGACAATTTTTTTAAAAGGGGCTTTCACAGTGTTATATAGTGTCTTTAAATGTTCAGGAGAGGACCCCCCCCCCAAAAAAAAACGTGCAGGTCTTTTAACACTGAAACAAATGGGATTTCCTTCTCCTTGTGTAGCAGTAATAGCTTTATCTGTGAAGTTGAAATCTGAAATTTGGATGATAGATCTGCTTTGGTAGTTATAAGACAGACATTAACCCTAATCAGTGTGGGCTTTTTTGGCTCTCTATATCTCCGGGGGGGGGGGGGCGGAGGGCAGATTCCGCCCCCCGCCACGACCGCGCACCCCCCCAAGATCTCGGGCTCTGAGCCTGGATTCGCCGCCGAAATCGGCATGCACTTTTACCATCACTAATTCTACAAGACTGTATTAGTTATTACCCAGGAATTAATTTCATATCAATTGAATTGATGCTTAATTTCATGCGTAAAATAATTAATTAAGCTGGTAAATCAATAATTAAAGTTAAAACAATGTATTTTTGTTCTGACATCTTTAGCATTCTTAAAAAATTTATTGGAAAAAATCAGGATCAAAAAGTTGACATTTCTATGTATTTTATTGTTTTTTTAAAATTCTTAACATGTAGTATTCTTTGTTTTTTAACCTTTTGTTTATATTGTTTTTTGATGAAATTTGTGGGGACACTTCTGCGTCATAAACAGCACAAAATTAATATAATTTCAACCAAATCAAAAGTAAAAATAATATTACACATTTATTTAAATTTATGGCATGAAACCAATTTGTAGTGGAAATGTACACAATAACTCATGTTTTTGAAGCATTTTGAGGTGAATGCAATGTACAAAATGTGCGTATTTGGGAACCGCGTACCCGGACGTACGCAAATTTTTAGTCTCAAAAGACGCGAGAATTTCCAGAGGAATAGAATAAACGTCATGAAAAGCGTCAAACTTCGCGCTCGCAGAATTTGCCGCGAACGTCTAGGCGGTGGCGGATTCCGCCCCCCCCCCCCCCCCAACGCCTTTTTAGGGTTAAAATGTTCATAAGTCATCAAAAACTGAGATATGAATTTTGTCACCGATAAGTGACAATGTGTATGTATGTGACGCGCTTTGGTATAATTTTAAATTAGTTGGGTAATTACAGTTTGGCCGTAATACGGTCGGTAATACGTACAGTTTTTACCAGGTATTAGATATACTTCGCGGCTTTCTATTTTGTGGACTAAAAACGGGGAAAAAGAAATGTGAGTGAAACAGTTATTTGCTGAAAATGTTGACAAGGTGAAATATTTCACATTATATCACACACTATAATAATCACATTGTGTATTTTAGTATTGATTACAGACTCTATTTATATGGAATTGTTTGTCTGCCCGGACTCAAGGATGAGATGCAACAACACAAAATTAGCAAAAAACCTCAACTTAGATTTTTGGGCATGGGGACGAATGCGAAAAATTTATTCCTTGGATTTTGGCTGGATTGAAATACCAGGGGCGCAAATCTAGTTACTAAAAAATTTAATACGCACTGATATTAATATTAGAACACCTGCAATTGTGATTATAGAACTGTAGTCAATCAATATTTGCAACTGTTCTAAACTATCTATTCACTCTAACGATATAAGTCCATAGGACACTTATTTATTTATACAGAGTACAACTCCATAGGACGGAGAATGTATAGTTTGAGTCCTCCAGAATTTCAGTTTACTGCTGACCTGTATCACGGCAAGGGCTGTATTGGGACCTACCCCCACAAAAACCCATTACACTTTAGTGTTAGTAAACAACTCTACAATAACTGTACCACTGTCTTACATGTTTAGGAATACTTTACCTAACATGCTGGTTGGAAATACATACTGAATAAATATCCAATAAATTAACAGTTCATTGAAATATGCAGTGTAATGCTGGAAGATTCACCAGTGGGATTCTTTAAGGAAGAAGCCCAAAGAAGCCATAATGCTAAGGTTGACCATGGTTACAATTAAATACCACTGTGTAGGTACGGCAGGCTATTTCGATCGAGGGAATTTACACTGCTTGCCAGGGTGAATAGATCTCATCCATTATTTTTCTGGCAGTCAGGATGAATTACCAAAAAATATGTCAATTCCCATATCCAGATGTTCAACTAATGTACGTTCCCCGCCTGACTGTGGGAATTCTATATGGTTAATGCCCAGGCGGAATATGTCCATATAGTCCTCTTGGTAATAAACACTTCAGGAATATGACAATATATATATGGTAGCCTTAAAAAACGGTAATTAGCCAGAGTAATCTTCGGATATTGTCGCTTGTAGGACTAAGTTTAAGCAGGGTAAAACTTACAATCGGTTGATGATACTTTGATATCGTTGCACGCTCATTGACCTTGAAAAATTGGAGCTGGTTTACGCTAGTTCTTAGACGCAAGCAAATATGTAAAACCTTCTTCTTAGAAGACAAGTATCTATTAATGTCTGTACAAATTTAGATACTACAGAGGAGGCCGGGAAGTATCGGAAGATAGATTGTAAAACGTGTCGATCTAATGTTCAGGATAAGTAGATTTAACGGCGACTGCATCATCATTGTTTTAACCCTACAATAAACATATGACATTACAAGTTGATTATGACAAGTATCATTAAACTGAAATACTTAAATCAATGATATTTTAACCTCCCCCTCAATACTATATCAATTTTATGTGATCTGAATGGAGAAATGAGTCACTTTGTGCTGAAAAGATGGAGTATACTATTCTATTGTGGGAGTCACTGTCGCGTGCGGTATGTATAAACAAATATAATTGTCGAATATCTTAACAAAACGTAGGGCTTATGTATCTTGAAAGGTTAATAGAATTATACAACTTTTTGGCAGGTTATTTGTCTTGGCAACTCTGACAAGGGTCGAAAGAACACGTGCCTCCGTCTAAGCCGTGGTTTTTAACTATGTTCTAAAGTGCTTGTCAAAAATAGCT
>JZLH01S0476521.1:61345-72703 GCA_001188425.1 Eucidaris tribuloides
ATCGAGCGCAGCATCGCGCCCGAAAATCGCGCGATGCCGTACCATCCGTATCTACAAGACTGTATAGTAATTACAGGAAATTATTTCACTATTCAATTAATTAGCACTATTTATTTCGTAAATCATAATTAAGCTGTAAATCACTATATTAAAGTTTAAACACTCGCAATTTTTGTGTCTGGACACTCTTTAGCATTTAACAATTTACTTGGCAAAAATCCCGACAATCAAAATTGTTTTATGTATTTTATTGTTTTTTTCAGATTTCTACATGTATGTTTCTTGTTTTTTCAACTTTTGTTTTCTAGTTGTTTTTGGCGATGAAAATTTGTCGGGGACATTTGCGGTCATAAAACAGCACAAAATAATTAATTGTAACATAAAGTAAAAAATAATCATACATTTATGAATTTTGGTGAAAAACAATTTGTATTGGAAATTGTAACACAAATCTGTTATTTGAGCAATTTTGGGCCCGGTGACATGCAAGTACAAAGTTCGTATTGGAACCGCGTACGTCCGGCCGTCGCAAATTTGGTCTCAATAAGCGCGAGGAATTCCAGAGATAGCATAAAGTCATGAATACGCCGTAAGGCAACACTATCGCGCGTGCAGACATTGCCGCGACAAGTCTAAGGGGGGCGGATTCCGCCCCCCCCCCACCCAGCCTTTTTAGGGTTAAAAGTCTCATCATAAAAATGAGATATGGACATTTTGATCACCGTAAGGCATGTGTTTGTATGTGACTGCCTTTATTGTATAATTTATTAGGCTGTTTCCTACAGGTCGATGGCCGTAAATACGCGGTGGTAAATACGCGTATTTACAGTAAATACGCTTGCTATTTTTGGCAAACGGGAAGTACTGCGGAAATACTGGCATAATACTAGTTTAAAAAAGTTATTTCTTGAAGGATACACTAAAATCAGAGATTTGTTCGTATGGATCAACACAATACAACAAACACTAACTTAACTGATGGTGGGAACTACGAACTATTCTTAGATTGGCTTGGATAAATTTCTCACAGCAATATCAATACTAAAAGTAGGAAAATTTTCTAAATATCTGCTTTTATTTTAGAATTGTTATCATCATTTCAATCATGCCACAAGCAAATATCTGAATTGTTCCACTTCCATAAGTCCAGAACACTTAAACAGCATACCCCATAGACAGATATTGATTTGTCCCTGTATATTCAGCAAGATGAGGACCGTACCCCACAAAAAAGCTACATGTAACACCTAGAAATAATGTACAGTGTAGTTCTGTACAGCATGTGAAATAACACTGAATTAAATTATCAAAATTGAAAAGAGGTTTTTAACAGTCTTTTCACTTGAAATTTATCAGTTTAAGGTGGATTTGTGTAAGAAGAGCCCAAATGAAGGGCATAATGGCCTTTTAAGTTGACCTTGTACAACTTAAAGAGTACACTGCTAGGTATCGCCCACGTATTTCCCAGTATTTCCCAGGTATTTCCCAGTATTTCCCGGTATTTCCCAGTATTTCCCAGTATTTCCCAGTATTTCCCAGTATTTCCCGCCTTGGTGGGAAATACAGGTATTTCCCAGGAAATTGCCAACCCTGGTTTAATACAACACTCAGAATACTGCACACATTATATTATATGTTATTTGGCTAAAAACGGGTAATTAACCAGAGTTAATTTCTGTGATTTTATTGTTTTCACTGTGTAGACAGATTAAAACGTGAAAACTTACAATTGCGGTTGTTCAGTTGTGGAACTCGCAACAATAAAAACCACTATGAAGTATTCATATCATGTAGGATTACATGCAAAGCCTGTGGAAGTATTGTCGCAATGTCATTGAAAAGGTTTACATAACTGCCAACTGTTACTCATTTTTTGGTAATGATTACTAATTTGTTTGTTCAGTTTTGACTTGTTATAACTGAAGATTACTCATTTTGTTAACAAAAAAATACTATGTAGTTCTATGGAGAATCTCTTTCTTTCCAAGAGGGCTATTACTAATGTTGACTGAGACAATATGGCAGGTATGGGTTTATGTAACAAATATTTAATGTTTTTGAATATTGTAAAAGGAATATGTTATGTTGAAAGAAGATGAAACCGTTTTTTTGGGGGGGGGGCCGGGGGTTGTTTTCTTGTCAAGTTTGAGTTCCCGTTATCTAGTATTGATCAAGACATATGCAGTGAGTTGCTGCTAGGGTATGGTCACAACCCCCAATAATGAGCCTGCCTGGGTAACAGGTGGCAAAGTTTTACCCAATGTTACCAAGCCACGGAGGGACAGGTGCCCAGGCATGGCTAGTTTTTATGGCATCGCTTGATTGCCGCTGAAGTTTTAACGGAGAGTTAAAATTCTGGTGGCACCTGCTCGTTTTCCACTCGCCACCTAAAATACGTTGGGTATGTTGACGGATGTCGATCAAGTGAAAAAGAAAAAAAAAACTGGTCTTACCCATCAGTGCGCAGACCTGACAAGTAAGCAGCAAAAAAAGAAAGAAAGAGAAAAGGTCCTCTGTTATTTTCTCCAATAGAACCCAAATTGATCGTACAATTCCCTGTCAATGAATTCCGGAGTGTAAGCTGTGTATCATTCAGTAAGCCATTGCCCCAGTTCAACTGAAGTGATCATAAGTCAGTTCATCAATTCATTCTGTTGGAAGCAAGAGGGAAGGGACCTAGGGGTCATTTATTAACGAATGCTACTAATCTGAAATTTTGTGCTAAATATCCCAGGCTGATTGAGATCAGAGAAGAGGAATCATTCCCTTGGTGAATGTGTTTTGTATAGCTGGAAACAATTTCCAAATTCTAGATATCTTTAATCCTTTGGTAGTACAGTGCATTCTCATTATAAAGAACACTGATATAACAAAATTTCATTATAAAGAAGTAAAATCTAATGTACCAATCTAGGGTTTCCTTTGTATTTTGTTGTTTTTGCAACCCTGATTATAAAGAAATTTCATTATAAAGAACAAATTTGATGGGTCCCCAAGGACTTCTTTATAACAAGAATGCACTTTAGTACCGCTGACCAGATGTCAGTAAGTTTCAGGTTCAAGACCTGTTTGGTCACGCTTTTTCTGGGTCATTGAAAGTCACAGTCAAGCATTTAATCTTATTTATCATTAATTTGATAATAGAGATACACAGCAAACCTGCTCTGCATCGTACATCCTCTGTACAAAACCTTCCATTTATTAATACATTAATTTCTCCCGGGGGGTTATGAAATATTAATAAACTCTGATATAAGGACTGGGTCACTGTTTATTGAGTCATTAACATTTACTCTTTACACGCGTAGTTCGCACTCATGCTCTCCCGGCAGCGTGCGGGATTCGCATTTCACGCTCAAACGTAGAAATGAATGTATTCACCCGATTTATACTGATTTTCCCGATGGTAGCGGTATTTGCTTTGTATTGTTTACATTCCTCAAGTACGGGGTATTATGTAAGATTCTAAAAGAACCATAAAAATTGATAAATACAATCAAGGCCCCGTAATACAAAAGAACGCTGAATTAGACGGAAGTGAATTTTGAAAAGAACACTCAAAGTCAATTACAATAAGACACGCTTTTCACTGATAATCTCTTCATTGTCTCTATTCATTGACCTTTGGTGACTCATATCTAGGTTGCAACAAATCAGGTTTCTATAATTATGCAGCTTGTGGTTTACCCTCTTGTATTATTTGAATGGAGTCGTATATTATCGAGCAGGACGCTTAGAACTTCATGTATATTGGTTGCAATTAGGCATTACTTTACAAAATCCAGATGTATATTTCCAAATAGCTCTTATGCAATCAGAAGGTCTGCAAAATGTACTTCAACTTTGCTGCACAACATTTTTTCCTAAAAACGATGTTGTGAAAAGTTATAGCTAGTTGAAGTCAGTCATTCAATTTCATTTCCTGTAACTGAGCGCTCTTGAAAAAAAGTCCGCACGCAGGGGTTTCACGGTCCCGCACACAAAGAGTTAAAGATCTAGCATTTGATCTAATTCATATTAATTTGATACTACAGTGCACTTTTGTTATAAAGAGCACTGATGTTACAAAATCTTGTCATCACAAAGTACTTTTTTTTGGTCCCAAGTGTAAACATTTCTTTTTATGTCATTGTTTTTGTAACCCTGATACAACAAAATTTTGTTATAACAAAGTTATTTTTTCCGGTTCCAAGCAGTTTGTTGTAATGTTTGTCTACTCGAGAGATAGACAGCAAAACCTGCTCAGTATCATAAAATACAGTATAAAGTTGTTTGCTGCATATGAACATGTACATTAGAACTCCAAGTAATATGCGAATAAATCATGTCAAATATTTATTGAGATGCAGGTAACATAATTCAGCACATGCAGAAAGTAAAAAATAAAAGCTGAAACAAAAACCGTTGGACATCTAAATATTTTATAATGGTAGTTTAAATTATATACCTGATTTTATGTTTATATGTCTACTAATACCAAAAGTTGTATAAATTATGGATATGAAATGATGGAATCTTTGAAAATGTATTATGGTATTATGTAATCATTGGAAGTCATCCATTGATTGGATATGAATTGATATGAAGATCAGATAATCATAATAAATTTGAATAATGTGTAAACATATCAGGATTGTTGCCTTGAAATCATGTCTGTAATTTAACAATTTAAGCCTGTTTCACAAAATTATGTGGAAGAGTAGCTGTTGAAAATGCAGTACATGTATTGTGATGTGGGTGATGAAGGAGATTTGGTGATGGTGGTAGTGGTGGTGATGATGATGATGATGGTGATGGTGATGATGATTGTGATGATTATGATGATGGTGATGGTGATGATAGTTGTGATGATGATAGTGATGATGGTGATTTGATGATAATTGTGATATAATTATGGTGATTATGGTATGATCATGATGATGGTAGCTGATGATGGTGATGATGATTGTGGTGATATGGCGATGAGGATGGTGATGATGATGAAGATGATGGTGGTGGTAATGATATAATTATGGTAATGATGGTAACATGATGATGATGGTTGGGATGGTGATAATGATTGAAACACAATTGGAAATTTGGAATGGAAATCTGCTTTTGCGAGCATTTTGTCATTCACATTAAAGCAACTGGCTAACATTTACCACGGTTAAGAAGATATGAGCTACATAATCCTCCATGCTGCAAGTGTCGTTAATAAGGTCTAATAATGAAGCCCTGAAGAAATTGTATTTCAAAATGATTATTCAGCGCTTTAAAAAAGTGAAAATCTACAAGCATTCAATTCGACCGGATTCACCTGCCCATTTCCTCCCATAGATTTACTGTGTGCAGATCTGGGCTATTTCATCATCCACCGGAGTAGAAATTGTTTATTCATGCATACCTTGCCATTGGCAGTGTAACTTTCCAAACTTTTGTATTCTAGGGTATTTATTTGTCCATTTGAACACTACTATGTAGCTCAGATATCACAGTTTGACATTGTTTTTTTTTATTGAAGCTCCACAATGTTAGCCTATCACATTAAACTCGTATTAAGTGCTGGGTTGGGTGTGTGTTAGTGAACAGTTGCAATCTTTTCCAGCCTCCAAAAAAACCTTAATATCATGGAGAGGGTGGTCATTCCAGCTCCCGAAAGCTCGTTAAAAGGGGGGGGGGGGTTCCGTGTTTAAAAACCTGGGGATGCTGCCGCCCTCATGAAAAGTGCGATTTTGAGCAAGACATACTCCAAAAGGAGCCATTTTGTGGCCAAATACTCTCAAAAGTGGGGATTTACTCTTCAGCAATTACAGGATACAGAAATTCTTCATCGTTGCTAACTACGGTACTTGGTTTTATAAGCAATATACGAGAAAGAACTGATATGAAAGATATGAAACAGTTGCAAGAAAATCAAATCCCCTTTCCTCCGCCAAGTAATTTTATTACCAATTTTATTGTTGAAAAGTCTAATTTCAACACATAGTGGATTGATATTATTAGGCTTTACACTCTGGAACAATCTTCCTTTTATACGTCATATAAACCAAATCTGATAACTTACCTCGGATGTAATCTATCATGGCGCTTTTATGTTTGTGTTTCCATTACGTAAGTTGTTCCTATATTTGTGTATTCACTTTTTAGTAACTATTTAACGCACAATGAGCATCTTTTTTATTGGTGGAATATAGTTAATCCCCCACAATGCCCCACACCCCCACCCCTGGGGTAACAATACCTGAAATACCGTAGCCCAGATTTTTTTTAGGGTTAAAGAATCATTTGCAGCCAGCCGGATAAATTGCAGATTATATTTTTTTTACAGTTTATAAAAACATTATAAACAATAATTTTGCGTTATAATGTTTAAACTAAGCAATTAAAATTATACATTAAATCAAGGATATAATAAATAACCCAGCTTTTTGACAAAAAGGCTTATGCAAGCAAAGACATAAAGTACATAAAACAAAAGAAACATTAATCAAAATACATAAAGCAATCGAGATATTCTTTAAAAACAATTGAAATAGGATATGCATGTACATACGCGTACGCAGGGGGGTGTTTGGAGTGTTCAAACACCCCCCCTTTTGCCGAAAGGAGTGGTTAAAACACCCCTTAAACAACCCCCTTTTTACCCAATCACCCCCTTTTTTCACGGATATCACCCCCCCTTTTCTTAAAAAAGAGGGTGTGCTCTGAAAATGAGAAATCAATTGAATTTTAGTAGATTTGGTGAAAAATAATTTTCATAACACCCCCCTCCCGCTGAGTGTTTTCTGCGCGACCTGGCCCGTGACCTGGAAAAATGTTGAACGTTAGGTTTTGGCACGCGGAAAACACCCCCTTTGCGAAATCTGACTTACGCTATTTACATTCATGTCGTTACTTTCTTTATATCTATAGTAACCAATAACTTGGGGTATTTTGTTTATAATCATTTATAACCAGTTTTCAAAAATAAAGAGAAAATTAGTATACTATTGCTGCTAAAAATGTACAAGTGATGCCTTGTATACCAGTACACATTATATTCCTGATCTTAGAATTTAAAATCTAATCAACAATGATCAATAGTCACATGTAAAATATCATACTTATTAACACAAAGATAGGTATATAATAATCACAATCATTGTATAAATTTACATCAAACATCATGCACATCTTGATAAGGATGTGCTTGCATGATTGTTATCAAACAACAAATACAATCTAATCTACAATCTCGAATTCAACGGGTCCATGAAGTTGGGTACTGGTCTATTTTAAAATCGATTAGTTCTGCATTTTAACTGTCGTCTAAAATTACATTTTCCAAGTGAGATTTGGATGAAATACAAAAATAGATGATTGTAAAAACTAAAAATCCGCAAATAACACAAATAACAAGAAGAAATGTCTATTGCGCGTTTGGGTTAGAGTACTGCGGTGTCTTGTCGATGAAGCCGCGATCGATCATTGAATAGATGGTATCGATTACACTCTTCTTTTCTTCGATAAGATCGATTCCCAACACGGTTCTCAACTGTGAAAATACAGAAAAAAAAAACATGCATTGTTATGTTATTGATTTGCGCTATGACATATTATACCCTAGATTAAAAAAAAAAGAAAAATCCTTGTAAAGATTAGCCAAGGATGGGCTCACATGACATAAAATCGACGTCACGATTTCGGGATATTTTGCAATGTACCGAAATCGTGACGTCACTGAACGTGTCCGTGTGTGTTTACTGTACTTGTGGATTAACAGAAAATGACATGAATGGGAGCACATGAAAATGTCTGAAAACAAAATGGGTCCAAACATATTTACTAACTATACCGTGTATGTCTATATAGGCTGAAAAGATTTGTCTTCAATTTGCTTACTTGATCATGAGGAAAAACAGGCATGATGGAATTAAAGTATCATCCTGAGATTACTGACAGAAGCTAAACCCGTACAAAGTTGTACAAAATTGCCTCTCACAGTGAATACTGATGATAAACGTTTGAAATGAATATTTATTTGACCACAAAATCTTCCTAGCAGAAACATTTTCCAAATAAGGACTGCGTCCAATTACGGTATTCGTTTTAAGCATTCCCGTCAGGGTTAAATGCGAATTTCAATTAGTCCGTTGGCTGGGTGGGTTCCGCGTGTGCATGAAATGTACCCTAAGTTATCACGCACAGCATGGACTAGACATACAGACATAACAAAAAGTGAGGGTAGACTCTTTTTACCCGGCACTTTTTCGCTAGAGGAGGGCCGTTTTCATAATGCCGCCAAAAATGCCCATTATATACCATATAATTATGATTTCATAGGCAATATTTGGGTGAAATTGCAAATATTTTCAGTGTTTTCCTATATATTTTGTTGTCAAATGAATAGAGTGGTCAGATTCACTAATTAACTGTATTCCTGATAGAGGGCGCTTTTCAAAATGGCTGCCAAATGTCATTTAATACCTTAAAATGATGATTTCCTAGCCATTATATGGGGTGTAATGGCCCAATTCTCAGAGTTTCCCTATTGGTTGATGTTAAGTGTACAGAAGGGTCAGATTCACCTATAAACCGCATTCCTGATAGAGGGCGCTTTTCAAAATGACTGCCAAATGCCATTTCATACATTAAAATGCTGTTTTTGTATCCACAATATGGGTAAAATCGTCGTTTTTATAGTGTTTTGCTATATTTGTTGATATAAAATGTAATAGAGGGGTCAAATTCAGCAAATAAATGTATTCTCGATAGAGGGCGCTTTCCAAAATGACCACGATATACCATTTAATACAATAAAATGACCTTTCAATATTCACTATATGGGGTGAAATGGCCGGTTTTTCAATATTTTCCGATATTTGTTGATGTCAAATGTATAGAGGGGTCAGATTCACCAAACAACTATATATTTCTTATAGTGGGCGGTTTTGAAATGGCACCAAATGCCATGTTTTATATTGTAATGACCTATTCATAGCCATGATATGGTGTAAAATGGCCAATTTTGCAGAGTTCCCTATTAGTTGATCTTGCATAGGTCAGATTCACCAATTGGAATCTATCCCTGGGAAATTTTCAAAATGGTTGATGAGTGCCACGTAATAACATATAATGACATGTAAGCAGCCACCACAATGTTGTAAAGTGGTTTACAATTTTGTTTTCCAATATTTGTTGATATCTTAATCCAAACAAAATTAATAAATCTGTCATTCTTTACCGAAACGACGTAATTGTTCAGAATTATATACAGTAGCAACAACTTTTAACTTTGATAAGCAGGCCAGTTGTATCATTGGGGTTCATTACTTCAAGCAAACTGGGGAAATTAAGGATAAAGGTTACCACGATTAGCTTCACATTTTGCATGAAAAGAACCCAGGAAACTTGTCAAATGTAAGAATTCATTATTACCTACATGTACCTACTATTTATTCATCATGTAAATTTTAAATGTGACGTGCTGGAATTTTGCAAGAGGTATTATTTTCTACTGGATCCTATTGGATCTATTGGTGCACTGGGGCAGGTCACATTTGAATAGCACAAGATTGAGTACACAGTTGATAGTCATAATGAATGCATATATGGTAACCTTATCCTGATTTTGCCTCGTTCGTTTGGGGTTTATAAACCATAATGGCTTAATTTACCTGCTTAAAGCCCAAGTTTAGTTTGGGGGATTTTTTGTTATTTGAAAGCTTTATGCCCCAAAGTCATAACCCTGCAATAATAGATTCTGAATGTCTTTTTTTTTAATATGAATTTATGAAAATGTCGGGGAGGGGGGGGGGACCCCGGACATTTTTGACCATATTTTTACATTAAAGCATCCAAAGTGTTAATAAGGCGTTAAGGTTATATGAGTTAAACCTCATCTGAAAGAGCAGACTCTTATTGGTGAATCTGACCCTTCTGTACACTTTACATCAACCAATAGGGTAACTCTGAGAATTGGGCCATTCCACCCCATATAATGGCTAATAAAATGTCATTTTAATGTATTAAATGGTATTTGACAGACATTTTGGAAAGCGCCCTCTATCGAGAATACATTCATTTCCTGAATTTGACCCCTACATTTGA
Source organism: Eucidaris tribuloides (assembly GCA_001188425.1). NCBI lineage: Eukaryota > Metazoa > Echinodermata > Echinoidea > Cidaroida > Cidaridae > Eucidaris > Eucidaris tribuloides. The sequence goes on from JZLH01S0476521.1 coordinate 71,417, forward strand.
CATCAACAAATATAGCAAAACAATGAAAGAAACCGTCAATTTTACCCATATTGTGGATACGAAAACAGCATTTGAATGTATAAAATGGCATTTGGTAGTCATTTTGAAAAGCGCCCTCTATCAGGAATGCAGTTTATTGGTGAATCTGTCCCTTCTGTACATTATACATCAACCAATACGGAAACTCTGAAAATTGGACCATTCCACCCCATAAAATGGCTAATAAAATGTAATTTTAAGGTATTAAATGACATTTGGCAGCCATTTTGAAAAGCGCCCTCTATCAGGAATACAGTTATTAGTGAATCTGACCACTCTATTCATTTGACATCACATTGTATGGGAAAACACTGAAAATTTTTGCAGTTTCACCACAAATATGCTATGAAATCATAATTATAATGGTATTAAATTGGCATTTTGGCGGCCATCTTGAAAACGCCCTCCTAGCGAAAAAAAGTGCCGGGGTAGAAAAAAGTCTACCCTCCGTACTTTTTGTGTATGTCTGATGGTGCTGTCCATGCCTGTGTGTGGAGTAACTTAGGGTACATTCATGCACACGGGAACGCCACCCAGCCCAACGGACTAAATAGAATATTATATACCGCGTAGCTGAAGCTATCGAAGTCTAATGCTCTTAAACCTAGAAGTGAATACTGGAGACTGATATGGTGTTTAAAACATCATAAAGATAGCGTACATTTTGTAGTACTTTTTCGACAACAAAAGTTAGCCGATCCCCCGTTTAAAGTGAAAGACCGAATATCAGTGAACTTCAGCAATAAATCAAAAAGATTTTACCTTTCGAGAGTGTTATATGTTAAGGACTGGGGATTCTGACCGTATACCCAAATTCTCTCCACAAAGAAAGAAAATGCTAGCAAATTTACTTGACTTTCACTCTTTTTCAGAAATAAATATGTTCATGTGAGTGTAAAGTAAACGACGAAGACGATTGTATGAGTAGCTGTAATATCGATAAAAAAAATGCTTACCCTGGTATTATGCGAATTGAGGCTTCAATCGCCAGCAATTTTTGGCCATCTGCTCGCATTCTGACTTAAACACCGATATAAGCTTGAAAAGCCATCCCGGCACATATTTAGTTGGTGCTTTGTAACCTGGGAAAAGAATATAGGAAAGAACAAGCCTTAGCATCACGAAACACCGCGTGAAACCGCGTTAAGTCGCGTGAATACGCGTGAAACTGCATGAAAGTAAAAATAAAAAAAATATTCAATTTCAACCAAACCACTTCTAACGTACAGTGACGTACTGGGTATTTTT